>CAIGRF010383993.1:34032-49567 GCA_903798235.1 Fraxinus ornus | reverse complement strand
TTGTGCCCATTTTGAATTAGAAAAGGGTACCGTTCCAAACTTCCAAGAGAAGTCAAAGAAAAATATCTCATAAGTTTTAATCCAAGCCATCTATTTAATCAAAGGGTTGAGAACCACTCAAACCTACATATGAGTCGATTGAGGTTGGACCAATCGTCCATGGAGGGTAACATTGAATCCAATAGAACAATATGAACCTAAATTGTTAAAAGTAAAACATATTAAAACTAATACAATCATCAAATTAAATACCTATTAAATTTAACCTAAATACTAATTACCTGCATGTTATTCCTTTTAAATAAAATAAATTCAACCTAAATACAAAAATGTTAAAGTCATCCAAATTCAATAGGATATTAAATATACTGCAGTCATCAAAATTTAAAATGTTACAGCCATCAAATATATTAAAATAATCCAACATCGATACAATATTCCATCGTAATCAATCGTTCTATAGGTCCCAAGGTACATTCGTACAAAAAAATAGGGGTGCATTCCTACAACAAAAAGAAATGGAATACTTATAGAAAAATGAGTCAAAACGTTAAATAAAATCTTTATCGAGTACTAGAGCAATACATCTACCTGAAAAAATAAAATAAAATCTTTTTAAGTAGATTGAATCACAGCAGTGTGCCCCTTGATTATCTTCAATTGATTTTGTTTATTAATTCCAAAAGTTCCACACACACACACAAAAAAAAGTAATGTAATTAACAATAAATTAGATAGTATTGTAAATATAATTATTTATGAATGACTTTTATACCCTACAACCTATTTATTATGATCGTTGTATCCCCTAATCCATCCTTATTAATTTTTTTTTTCTTTAATTTATAACACGTTACCAGTGCACGATTTCTCTTTAAAAACAAAAAGATTTTTATTTTTTATTTAAATACGGTAATGAATTCCGCTGATAGTGATTACGAGAATTTGTTTTTTTACATTAAAGAATGGTGGCCCAAACCACTCATTCTGCTGTTTGCACTCAAACTATCCTTTTTCTTGAATATCGTGACAGAATTTGAGGCATTGTCTTGTAATCTAATCATAGATTTCACGTCTAATAGTGGCTCGAATTTAATATATTAATTGAAAAGCATAAGTTGATACGTATCATATTGTTGCTTTTGAAGAAATACAACTCTTTAAACATTAATATTGTATTAGAGTATTACTTGCTCCCAAAAAGCATAATTTTATAAGATCTAATACATTATATTTTACTCCTATGAATAAATAAATTATTGGTGCTCTTGAAATAGCACACTTTTATTGAAAAATATTCTAGTTATATTTTATTTGCTTTCGAAAAGTATAATTAAACACGATATAATATAAATTATATTTTTACTCCTGAAAGTTAATCCTTGTATAATTTATTATAATAATATATGATTATTTTTTAAGAGCATGAGTCATAATTTTTAATATTTTAGAAGAATATTGACATATTGCTCTCGAAAAAGTAATAATAACATAAAATGTGCTCTCGAAGTAGCACATATTTCGAAAAACATATCATTTTGAATTAGTGTTTATCTTTGAAGGAAAACATATAACTAATGTCACGTTGACATTGATTAGTTTGAATAATCGATTGATTAAGTCATACAATATTATCATATTCTTCAAAATTAATTGTATTTTATTGTGAAGTTATTCAAATAGTACCCGTTTAGATGGTCCAAATATGCATTCTATTTTTCAAGACAAACTTTTTTTCTAGACTTAATATCGGAATCAATAGTGTAGAAATTCGTAGAATTTGAACAACCTGCACAATTGTGATAAAAATGTTGATATCTCAAACATGTTATGATCCAATCCTCATGCAATTTGGACATGAAGTTCATAACTCATTTTGGTTCAAACCCATCAATTCCTATAAAAACCTTGTGGTTCATTTGTGAGAAATAGCTACGTGAATAGCAACAACTTTTTAAGTACTATATGTATATTTTTAATTTTATCTTTCATAAATGTGAGATTTGTCAACTGTTCAAGACTTTTTAAAGTTTTTAAATTCAAGTAAATATATTCTTTAAAAGTCTTTCTATTTCTATTATATGTTATAGTTGTGAGTTTTTTGATAGTTAAATATTTTTATTTAACTAGTGCTTCTTTTGTATTAAATGAATATGTTGTTAATGTTCTAGAAGAAACACAACTCATCTTATGTAAATGTTCCACAAAGAATTATCTTCTCATAAAGAGCATGTCACTACAGAATGATATATTACTCCAGAAGAAGGAAAAAAAAAACACATATTAGTATTATTGATAAATAATTTATTGTGTTCCTGAAAAAAGTACAAATTTATACATATTAATATCTTAGAAGAACATTATGATTAATTTAAATGTATCAATATTTCTAAAGAATATTGTTCTATTAATTGTGAGTAATCATAATCAAGTATATAACAATATTCTTCTGGAATATTATTTTGATACTATAAAAGAGTCAATACTGCATTGTGTTTTAGAATAAGATTTTGTTACTAATAGTAACTTATTCTCTACTAAATAATAAAAAAAAACCTACTAAGTTCTAAAATGTGTGGTACAATTGAAACAAACACTATATTGAATCATAAGTTCAATTTGATTTAATATTTGACATGACCAGTTGGACCATCACTAAATCTATAATGATACGAAATTAAAAAGTCAAATGGACATTCAACGAAGAACCTTAAAATTCTTCATTCCAATGAATTTTTATATGTTATCTGTTCTCTTTATCTAAAATTGATCATTAAATATCACTAGTTAAAATAGAGACAAAATTTCGTGTATTTCTAAAAATTAATTAGGGTGATATATCGGGCCCCATCACCCTCCACATTGACCATCTAGATATAATTTGTGCCTAATAAACTTGATACATTTACTAGATGATTGCATAGTGTTCGTAAATCGAAATTTGAGAAATTACTGCTCAAATTTTAAATTATGAGCATAATTTTTCAGATTATACAATCAAGACGTTGTGTTTTGTTAATGCTAGTAATTCTAAATCTCAACCTTTTAATAAGTGTTATTTGGGATATCGATAAATGATTTAACACTATTATTTGTTAAACGCCTTCAATTAATTTAATTGAAAACAAAGTACTTCCAATTTCTGTTTAGGGAATGCTATTACGCATTATGCGACGCATTATGTGAACATCATAATTCTCCCTATGATAATTGGCTCATGGTCAGGGCCTAGTTTTACCGTCTAGTTATTTTGATAATGTAGTATAGTAAAATTGATCCAATACAATGCAGTGAGATTGAAAATAAAGAATGTTTAAAATAAATGAGTAGTTTGGATCTTTAAATTATATCTCAAGTCCTAACGATATAAAGTGGTTTGTTGATTGTCAATTGATTGGACAATTAATACTCTCGATATTTGAGAGAGAGATTAAGAAATTGAAAATCATATAGAAATACATCATTATCTAAATTCTTGCAAAAGATAATTCGAACCATAAATTTGAAACATAATTTAAGATTTATTTACTGACTAAAGAGATTAACAATATCTCACACACCAACTTTAAATGCTCCAACTTAAATTAATGTCTTGGAGGACAATTAGTTATATTATATTTGATAAATTTATAGTACGTTTGAAGCGTGATGAAATTCGATTCTAATATAAAAATCTCTAAACCAAAATGGATCAATTAGCAAATATGGTCACATTTAGGAGTATACTTTTGAAAAGTATATAGAGATAACAAAATGTGAAACCCTAGAAGATGTTCATGTACCTCATATGTTGAAAATTGAGATATCTCAATAAGTTATATCATTACGAGGAAAACAGAATCGAAAAAAAAGGTTGTTGACAACACCTTTGTACATGATGTACCGTTTCATATTATGAATAGCAAAGATATTGAAATAAATTCATTGACGCATCTCAATTGAAGATATGATGGCCAAAGAGGATACAATCTTATCGAATTTGTATTTATTATAGAAACTTGAAGTTTCAGGGCTTGCACTTTGAAAATCTAAATGTGTACATTATGTGAAAATGAAATAAGAAAAATAAAATCGTAATATATAATGAACGACTCTCAACATAGTAAATGTCGTGGTGGACGAAATCACAAGTTTGTATCTTGTTATCTTGACAATGCATGAAACTTAAAATTCAGTTACAATCAACTTAGATGGCATGATTATTAATGTTATCACCGAAAGATTTAATATGTTTGAAATATAACTCAAGTGATATTATCATAAGGGGGAGTAACTACGCATTGTATTCTTTTTCATTTGATCAAGATTTTGTTCCATTAGGTTTTCCAGCAAGGTTTTTAACGATACAACTTTTGAAGCATCAAAATGATATTGTAATCTTTTTCCCTCATTAGGATTTTTCTCGCATGAATTTTTCTAATAATGTTTTAACGAGATATATTCTTTGTATAATGAATGTTCATAACCTAAAAGATATTTACCCTCCAAATAATACTTTGACATGTGTGAAACTCCTGAAAATATCAATAAGAGCTATTTTTGAATCATCACATTACTACAACCATCAAGTTTTGTCCTATTGAGTTCTCTTGAAGACATTGATAAACAAGACGTCAATATTGAAGATATTGACATATAAGACATAGATCGCTTGATACAAAAATTGAAATTAGGGGGAGTGACTATATTATTTTTTCTTCAATCAAGTTTTGTCCCATTGGACTTTTTAGATAAGATTTTAATGAGGCAATAGTTTATTACTTTAAATTATTTGTATTCTTTTTTATTTGTTAGCATTTTTGTTCCGTCCAATTTTTGCCGAAACAATGTTTCAATGAGATAGTTATTATGTAAATAGTCATTCAATGTGGAGTGTTGTAAATATAGCAGTATTTATGAATGAATTTTATATATCCCTACAACCCTAGTTATTATGACTGTTGTATCCCTAATAATTCCCTATAAATATGTGACTTTTCTATTTTCTTTCTATTTTATAACATATAGGAATAAGTAAAATTAACAATTGTATAGGATATCATTACATTATCTTCAACCTGCTAGCCATAATTGGGGCTGGGAAAAAATCGATCTAACACAAATTAAATCGATTGATCGAATCGATGGGGTAGATTTTTGTAGTTAATTAAGTTGGATTGTGTTCGAGTTTTATTCGGATTTTGGGTTACCAATTAAAAACCAACCTAATCCAATCCAACCCGGTTAATGAAAATATTAAAAAAATAAAAACTCAATTTACAAAACTTAAACCCTAAAACTCAAATTGTCAATTTCTCTCATCTCTTGCTTCTCGCCTCTCCCTTTGCTCTCGCTCACGTCGGATCGTCGCATGTCGTTCTATTGTCTCTCATCACCCACCGTCGACCAATCCATGACAACTCCAATAATGGAATCGAAGCTCGTCTCTCTCGCCTCTCGTTTCTTCATTTCTTATGCTTATATGTGTTCATGTGATTATTATTCTTGTGAAAATCTAGTTGTACCATTGAGCTACATTCTTTGCGATGAAGCATATCAAGGCATTGATTACAAAATTGATTAAAGTATTTGCATGTCATTGATTTTGATAATATTAGGATATATTTGCACGTACTAATTCTAAAATTTTACAAGTAGTGGAATTTCTCTGTCTGCATTTCACGACCTACCACTACGGTATTGGTAAAGAATCCAGGTTTTTTCGATTAAAGATGAGTAGTGTGATTGGAGTTGGAGTAGTTGTGTTTAATCGTAGGTGGTGGTACGGTGGATGATGAAGATGATTTGGTTATTTTTGCTAAAATCTGGTTGTAGTTTTGGGCTAAAATCTTTACTATTTGTATGATAGATATGAAGCATATCAAGTATTGATTACAATTTACAAAAGTGTTTAAATACTTGAATCTGTCATTGGTTTTGATAACTATATCCATATATAAATCATCCAATTTTGGGTACAACTAGAAATTTTTTTTCTCATTCCAACCATAAATAGACATTATATTGCCTTTCGAAGTCTAAGTCATGTTACTATCAACTTCCTCATCATTGAAAAGATTAACAAAATAATATTCAATATAATCCCTTTTGTATCTTAGATCAAGGGCAGTATCAATAAGCATCAATTGGTTCACATTTTTCATTTTACCCCAATACTTATCAATTCTTCTTCATGTTAGAGGTTATTTTATCCAACAAAAAATGGTCAATTAATTTCCATAAATCCAATTCGATTACAAGATTATATATTTTATGAAGCTAAGCACAAGAGCTAACACACAAAAAAGTACTAAAATGTCAAAGTCACAATAAATAAATTTTTAAGAAACTTGACGAGCACATATTTTTTCAATCCAAACTTGAAGGAGGTTTGCCGCTATATTCCCCGAAAGAATTCAAACATTGTGCATCCTCTTCTTCTATCCTCTCAAATTTTAAAGTAGTTTTCAACATCAAATAAGTAGAATTCCACCAAGTTAGAACATCCAAAAATATAATAGATTTCCCATCAGTGTTTTCTTGCCTCGTAGCCTCCTTTAATTTTTCTTACAAACAAATAGAAGATTTAACATATTTGATTAGATTGTAACACTTACAATTGATGCTTCTCTAAACCCCTCACACACAACATAATTGATAATGTCAATGTAGTGTGCTGTAAGGGACATATAAGCAACATTCTGATTGGAAGTTCAAATATTCGTGCCAATGGAAACTCTTTGATAGTCAAAGAGAAGACTTATTTCAATTTTAATCCTGCAACCTAATTAAAGACTGATTGTTGCATACATCTAGTATATCTTAATCTGAGATCAAATTTATAAGACCAGCTCGTAACGCTGTGGTTCAAAGGAACATAATGATTATAGATTCTTCGCACACTGATAAAACATTCAATCAAATTAATTATTGCATTAAGAACTTACGTCAGTGCCTGCTTATCTCACCAATCGTATGATGTAGTTTCGCTTACTCACTATCTCATTAATTGCTAGGGACCCACCTAAAGGACAGTTTCATGATAACCTGACAAACCGACCTTAGAAACCAACGAAAATATATGCCAGTAACGTACTTTTTCAGTTCGACACTAGTGATTGACTAGATAGGAAAGTAGGTGATACTGGATTTTCTTAACTTAAAAAAGGATGCGAGCTATCTTTGGACAAAGGGAGAGCACTTGGGTTTTTAAATATCTCCTTTGATGAAACACTTATACCTTAGAAGTGATTATCAATAAAAAAATCCCGAGTTTCTCTTTATTTTACTTTCGAGGTTGACTTAAATTGATCCTTACACTTTTTAACGCCAACAATTTCCATTCAGTGTTTTCATGCCTCGTATCCTACTTTAATTTTCCGTACATACAAATAGAAGATTTAACATATTTGATTAGATTGTAACACTTACAATTGATGCTTCCCTAAACCCCTCACACAAAACACAATGGATAATGTGTGCACAACAACTCAAGTGCAAATATTACCATCTAGAAGACACTCATCAGTACCCAGCAATGACTTAACTCCTAAGATAAGAAATAGTTATATCATTTGAGGTTGCATTATCTACATTGACTGTAATTTTTTTTTTTTTTTTAACCCATTTTTCACTTATGCAAACAAGTCTTAAATCTTATGATTCTCAACAACACACACTACACAAAAAAAAAAAAAAAACTTTTGCAGCGGCAAAAAAACGTTGTAAAAGACTTTTTGAAGCTTTTTTCAAGTGTTGCGGGATCGGTGTTACCGTTGAGGAAAGACTTTTTGCCGTGTTTATTCACCGTTGCGAAAAAGTCTTTTGCAGCATTTTTTCAAAGTTGCGGTAGACTCTTTTGCAGTGTTTTTTCAACGTTGCGGTATACCTTTTACAGCGTTTTTTCAACGTTGCCGTAGACTTTTTTTTAATGGTAATTGACCCACAAAATTGAAAATGACACTTTGTGAACAAATTTTGAAATTGCATAAAAAATGATAATTTCATTACAAATTTTTGAATCAATACAACATTAGAATGTCATACAACACAACCTATCTAAAAAGGAGTAAGCATTAAAGAGTTCATGTTGCATCCTCTATAAAACTCGAAACTACAATAAACTATTCAAACTACAAATTGCACAGAAACAATGACACAAAAACGGACTAATAGACCGCAACACGGAATAGAATGAAGAGCTCAAGGCAAAGCTGGACGCTTGTTGTCCATGTCTAATAGAACCAGAACGGAAACTCTCCAATCCGATAAGCATCCACAGTGACATAGTTCATTAATTCATCAGCAAGCAAATGTGACCAACCTAAAGGACAGAAAAGGAAAAGAAAGTTAAGCCAATACCGAAGTATTCAATGAGTAGATGATCATGTAGAGCACAGAGACAACAAATACTTGGTTAGAGAACTACGTAGCATAAGCTCAAAAATGAGTTGAGGCCTCACCGAAAGCAGTTTACTGCAAAATCTACTATAGCGAGACATTACCAAGTCAGGGACAGGCATATTTAAAGCCTCATCTGAATAAAAACAAAGATAACTAGATCTGATTCAAATTTTAAAAAAATATGAAGGAAGAATCTGTGCCTTTCTCCATGTCTGACAATCTCCAAAACTTTGTATCTCAAGTTGTCTTGAAAACTCAAAAGCCACTTGGATCAGTCACCATCCAAAATTTTCTGTAGAGCAACTATATCCAAAATAATCAAAACCAACGAAGACCAAGAAGAGATTCCCAGATAATCAAACTTATTATGGGGGAAGCATTTTTTTATCTGATGAACATTCAACCAGATAAATACATGCAACCTGGACAAAGTAAAACACGAATTAGGATCAAAATAATTCAACCAATTCAATAAGATCAAAACAATCAATTTCACAATTATAAGACTTGGAAATGTTTTATTTTTAGCATATTCTTTCAATTTGTTTGATCAATAAACCTCTTTTATGAAATATTACTCCATACACTAATGTAACCACACATCCAAAAGACACAGGAGAATACCCCCCCTCCCCTTCTGCCTTTCATGAACCTAATTTCTTATAATCGAAATCTTCAGTAAAATATTTAGTACAGTTATATACACGAAGAGCAGGAACTAATTAACGATACAATTACTAGCAAAAGAGGATTGTACTTGAAAGTACCAAATTGTCCATTTAAAGTAACCAATCAAGTTTAATATGTGCTATCAAACACAAGAATTCTGCACCTAACATACAACAATTTTCCAATGTTTTTCAGTTTCTACACCTATATGGAGGAAACTATTTTATTTTTTCCCCAATACATGAATTCAGTGAAACTATATTTCATGTCTCCAAATAATTTAATTTCCTACATATTTGTTCAGTTGTTTTGCTTTTTATGCCTACCTGCTCGAAGAACATACAAACTTTGAACAAGCAATAACTAAAACTAAGTAGCTTCACAGAGTAGATTAAAGTGAAATGTAGCACACTGTCATTACTAAAATTACAGACTAAGCACTAAAAATCCATTTCCAGAAAGCCAAACACCTAAGCATATATAGAGCATTTCAGAGGTTGATTTGTAATGCTTAGGAAGCTTCTTATAAAGCCAAACACCAAAGCATATATCGCATTACAGAGGTTGATTTGTAATGAACACAAGTCAAAAAATATTAAAGAACCTGAGAATAAAATATAACTAAATTTGGTTAAATAACTTCAATTTGAGAAACCATAACCGTATGAAAATTATTTTATTCCATTCAAGCCTAAACTTGGGCTAGGATGGATTAGCATATTAGGCTAGAACAACAATAATCTAGGATTTTTTAAGGAAGTTGATTCGAGCACTTGGGAAACGTTTTCTTTGAGTAATAATCTAGAACAACAATAATGGTGCTGACCTAGTGGTGGACTGGTAGTTGCATTTCATTTCATTTTCTTCATTTCATTTTCTCCACCAAACTAGTTTTTCAAGAGATGAAGAAAAGGAAACTTTGTCATATCATTATCACTAACACTAGACTCAGAGAAAAAACCAGAAAAAACCAGATTAGCAAACTACTGAACAATAAGAATTAAAAGCTTAAGACCTTAGAGTCGATAAATTCTTAGAAAGAGTGAGGATAAGGTACATACCCTAATGCCATGTCATCCACGACAGTTTTTTTCGACACATGTGGCACCTCCATCAATAAGGGCAGCAACCACGGGAGATGTACGAGAAGCAACCTCACGAGTCCTCGACCAGTCTGGATTATTTTTGTACATCTGAGAAAAGAAACTTCAATTCATTCAATTAACCATAACTCTGTTGGACCAAGAAAAGAAAATAACACAATGACCGACGTACAAGTAATTAACCAGTTTGATGAATTAAAAAGGGACACTAGATACCTACAAAATTCAAATTGGCACCAACACTCCACCGTGAGTCCTTTGAGACTATATTTTCACAAAGAGTCTCCTCTTCTTTTTAATGAATTCTCAGTTATAAAACAGAGACCAGATAGATAAAAGCAACAATTCCAAACATAGGCTACTCCAATAAAAAATAATTCAACCAAAATAAACCCCCGAAAGTACACAATATGTAGTATTCTTCAAAAGAAATTTCCTTTTAGTCGATCTACTACAGTACAACTACAACAATTTTGCTAAAAAATTGAAAACTTTAAACAAAAGATAGGGAAAGAAAAATGAAAGTGCTTACACATCAGAGACGACGAAGGAGAGGCCTGTAAGAGGATGAGGGCTTTGGGAGGGGCGGGCTGAGGCGCCGACAGTAGCTGCAGCCGCTCAATAAACGCCCCAAAATCAGCTTTCACGACCCTCCTCAGCTTCTTAGTCATTATGAGTATTCCTGCCAGCCCTAGCCCCAGCAACACCCACAAATTCACCGGCGAAGACGCCATTCAAATTCAAATATTAACTGATTGACAACGAAATCCAAATATTTCGACTGAGGATTGAAGAATCCACGAAGGAAGACGGCTAGAAGAGTCTCAAGATGGCTGAGGAGAAAGACAAACGAATTGGATATGTAAGAATGGACTTTGGGCGGGTCGGTTAACCGGTCCACAAGTAAAAAAAATTGGTCCAACCCAATTCGCTTAAGGCCCAATAGTGTGAACTCAAACATACAAAGTTATTTTATTAGATTGAAACCACATTGATCAAACCACATTTTAAGCTAGCCAAATCTGCCTTACGTCAAATAAAATCACTTGTGGAAATAGTGAACTTGTTATACAACCACTGATCTCCAATTCAGCTGCGCAATAGAGTCTTGACAATAGTCATCTTAGAAAATACCCTCTCAACAGTAATAGTAGAAATGGGAAAAATTAATGCTAATGTCACAAGCCTATATAACTGTGGATACACTTCATTTTTCTTCGTCGCAACAAGCTTCTTTCAAGATCACTAAGACCCTGTATCCAATGAAGTTTTCATCTGTGCGCATATCAAAAATATCATGGCATTGACAATATTTTGATCTTTCCTTTCTAATTCCTTTGACAATTTATTTGAGATTCCTAAGATCATTTTCATGAGATGGAGACTAAATGCAAAATCAAATCTTACTATCATGGTTAATAAATTACATGCTTCATCTTTTTTTCCAGAACTTGGAACATCTTGAGCAATTATTTCAAGTACATCAATTGTAGGTGAAAACATCTTAATCAAGTTAATCATAGAATTATAATGAAAGCTCCAACATGTATCACGAGAACGTTTTATGGGTATCATGAGAGCTCTTCAACAATTCGGAGTCTTTGCGTATCTTGAAGAAGATCATATCGTTTAGCCGATCCTCCAACAACATTCATCACTCTATCAACCAAATAAAAAAATGCTTCAATCTCTACATGCTTGTTTGCTATAGCAACAAGGATTAGTTGAAGTTGATGAGCAAATCAATGAATGTAGAAAGCACTCGAGTTTTCTTTCAGAATAAACATTTTGAGACTATTAAATTCTCCTTGCATATTACTATCTCCTTCATAACCTTGATCTCTCAAACTAGTATACTTAATTTATATCTAGAGAATAAGTTATCAATATCAGCTTTAAGAGAGAGAGAGAGAGAGAGAGAGAGAGAGAGAGAGAGAGAGAGAGCTGTGGTATTCAATGCATGCTCTATGCCTATAAAAAGTTCAACTACACATCCATTCTTGTTCACATAACGAAAAACAATATACATTTGTTCCTTAACTGACATGTCATGCGATTCATCAACCAGAATGAAAAATAAACCATCACCAGTATCATTGATAATAACACTAATTGTTTCAAAAGTAGTAGCATTTACAATATCTTTTTGAATGTCAGGTCATGTCAATTAGAGATTCTCACGAGCATTCTTAAAAGTAATAGCTTTAATCTCCTCATTATGATCAGCCAAAAAATTCAATAATTCACGAAAATTCCTTTGATTATTTGAATCTTTAGATTCATCGTGTCCACGAAATGCAAGCCCACGTCTTAGAAGAAACGAACACAATCTACTGATGCACCCCAAACGAATTCGATAGTTATTTCATGATCGTTGTGGTTGTTTCAAGAAAATTGCCTGAATATCTCTCTTGATTCATGAATGCTTCACACTTAATCCAAGCTTTATTGTGTGCACTATTGTGATTTCCAATGTGCTCTTGAAGTTTTTCTTTCCTTTTCCAATTTGAGAACCCTCGCTCAACAAAAGTGTCACCACATCCTCGTTCCACACTTGATTTAAAAAGATAATAGTAAAAGCACAACGCAACATCGATCTTTCGCTATGCTATACTCCAACCAAGAAGGAAATTTGTAAAATCTAGAAGATTAAAAACACCTCAATGAAGATTTTTCATAATTTTTCTGCGAAGATTTATGCTTGGAAGGCTGACGAGGACCCATTTGTATGTATGCTCTTCGAACTTCATTCCGAACATTAACATAATATTCCATAATGGGAATTCGTAGTCCAGGCTTTGTAGGAAGTTGTGCAACATCAATTTTACCTTGATTATCTCTTTCATCCCGAACAGCATCACTTTCATCTCAGGCAGCCTCACTTTCATGGTCAATATCACTTTCACCCCGATTATTACTAATATCAATTTCAACTTGAATGTCCCTTTCATGAGAAACCACACCAGTACTTCTAGATTTATTTCTATCAATATTTTGGCCTTCAATAGAAACTGAAACTTTCCTCCTAAAATATCTGTCCATTAACTGTCGACATTGAATTGAATACTATGTAAATAAAAAATTTCAATAAAGATTATAAATTTAACAAGGTTTTAATAAGTCAACTAATAATAGTAGCTCCAAATAACTTTAGCAAGTCAATGTATGTGATTGTTCTCCTAATCTAACAACTTTAGTATTAAATGTCGAGATGGGAATTAAGATCTCTGAAAACTTTTAGAGTCGATATCGAATGATGTGGGGCAGTATGTATTGCTCTCAAATATGTATGCTTAAATGTTTTAGCTGGGAATGGGGAGAATGTGAAAACTGAAAAGTAATGGAATTTGTTTGAGATCAATAAAGCCCTTGTTTGAACCACATTTTTATGTTAACATGAATTTTGTAATAGTGATTTTTGGAAAATCTGTGGTTAAAAAGTAAGGAAAATTTTTGAGTTTATGTGCAAATTATTTTATTTATAGATTGTGCGTTTGAAAATGAGTATGAAAAAAAATGAATTATTGGATAATGGGGTTCAAACCGGAACAAAGTCGAAGAATGAACCGGGTTTTAGTTCAATTGAAATAGATTGAGGAATTCTTGAAAGCAAAAATTCATTATTTTAAAACCAACTTATTTACTTATAAGTAAATTGTTTAAGCTTAGCCATGCTGTTGCCAGGAACAAGTACAAGGACAACACCATATATTTGTAAATTGTAATACCAACAAGAGATAAATGCTCACTGCCTGCCTGCCTGCAGTTCTTAAGTGCGAAAATAGAAAAAAAAAATTACAAAATGCTTGTCTAAAAGGGGTCGCTTTTAGTGAATAGCGTAGAGTAAACACGAAGTTAAATATTGGGGATTTCATTTAAATGACCTAGTCAAACCAATTATTTGTTAAAAAAGTCCAACAACTTTGTTTTTTTAGTTAGAAGGCCTAAAGATACATCAAAAGAAAAATACAATTTGTAAATGACTAAAATATCCTTGTATACAAAAATACATTATTGTCCTAAATCCCATTTCACTTTCCATTTAACCCTAATTGAATTCCACTTCCATTTCTTCTTCACGTGAAATCGGCTCTACAGGTATACAACGCCTTTTCATTTTCTTATCATCATTTTCTTTGAAACAATAAGCTCTACATTATCATTTCTATGAACACTCATTTGGTTGGAGTGAGTAATAAAATCTTGCAACATTCTTGTTGGACATTTGGAGAAGAAGAGAGGGTATTATAAATTTTCAATATTTGGGTTCTTTCTTTTTCCATTTTTTGAATCATTTATTCATGTTGTTGTATATGTGTTTATGGTGTTCATTTGTCAACAATAATTTTGAATTCATTTTATCATTGGATTAGAGATTTGATATAGGTTACTTCTCAACATTTTTCTCACTACCCCTTATTTGTATTAATTGAAGTGAAATATGAGTTGGTAAAGACATGTTTGACTATTCTTTTCTTTGTTTTACTATAAAACATACATTTGATTTTCTTTTGTACATAACCACGTAAATATCGTTTTCTGTAATCCATAACAATATACATATCGTTATCAGTATTGTAAGATGTTTGAAATTTGATGAAATCTTTATGTTGAATTACAGTTATGGACACCATTGATATGGTATGGGTACTGTTTGTTATCCAGTTGAGTATGAGCAGTCCATTGAAGGTGCATGAAAATGAAAATATGCAGCGAGTGACAAAGGGAAAACAGTGCATATTCTTGTTGCGAAAACAACTTTTTATGTGGAATTGTATGATAAAGTCGGAGAGGTGTTAAATGTTGATACAATGATATACAAAATAGAGATTTCAGCTCTCGTTCCTATAATGTCTACAGCTCCAGTTGCTTCGACCATTATTGATTGTGACAACAATGTAAAATGGTTTATATCTGTCTGTAGAGATACTTTTTTTTTTGTGTAACCCTTTTGAATGAAGTTGTTGAGAATCAAGAAGAGTTTGGTGATGAATGACGTTTATTACTAATAGAGGGTGGAGAACAAATTGCAAATATGAACAGCGAAGATGAACATATTCGAATAGACAACGATGGTAACTATGACAATGGTGATGCAATATTTGTAGATTGTAATGGTTTTGATGTAAATGAAGATAGTCCCGAAGAGTAGATGGCGAAGATAATTCTCTTGTACTAGACGACAATGATGTGGAGTTACACATGGATGAACCCTATAGTCAGATTGTATCTGTAAGTGTAAGTTTGCTCCATAGTGGAACATCAGTAAGAATTCCGGTAAATGAAGATGTGCAAGATAACCAGTTGTTTTCATCAAAATATGATCTAAAATCCAAATTGCAGTTGCTAGTTGTGGAGTATCACATTGAATACGAAGTTAA
>CAIGRF010383993.1:15798-33121 GCA_903798235.1 Fraxinus ornus | reverse complement strand
CCGTCATTCTTGTTCTCTGTGTGGATCACCATTGGAGGCTGGACAATTGGACAGCTTGGATTGCAGTTCGTGATCGTTCAAGTTCAAGAAAAGCATTGGAGTTCGTGAATCAGCAAAAAGAGTTTGCAGAATTCATCAAGGTATTATTTCTATCACAGTTTCTATCTAAACACAATGCGAATCCTGTTTGGGAATCGAAAAATCGTTTAATTCCGCTGCGCATGCATAAGTAGATTCCCAACAGGAACAAGTGCAAATTTCTAATGCCTGCCTTTTCGTTTCTGGGCGGTTGGCTCTCATGTTCTAATGCTTAAACTTGTTATGAGATGTAGATATGAGAGAACTGTATTTGTTTTGCACTTCCAGGAAACAATATATTGACTTGAATTTTGTAATTTTTTTTGTAGAATGTTGGATTGTTGTGTTGACATTGAAAAATGATAAGAACATTTGACTCTTAAGAGAAACTCTGTTGACCTTGACTCTTCAGGATGAAATTTGAAACTTTTTACTAATCTATTTTGGAAAGAACGAATTTGGAATCACTACATGTTAGCTTTGCCATTGGACTTTGATTGTTAGCTGATAAGGTTATACTTATAAGTGATGCGAAGCCAGGCAAACCAATATTAAGTGATGCAAAGTCATCATCATCAGAAACTTCAACATTTGAGTTGTTATTTTTGTGCATCTTAGAACCTTTGGCAGAACTCACATTGCCCATGCCACCATTCCCTCCACGGGCAACAACTCCACGGGCAACAATTATTCGTTGGCCAGGCTCTGTTAACTCCGCAACATTAATTTGTATGAGTTCTGTCTCCTCCACATCTTCTTCACATTCTAATCTAGATGCATTACAGTTGCCGACCCAATCCTCCCAGTCACTACAAAATTTTTCCTTCGTAAAATCATGAGCTTCATGTTGAGTCCTGGATTCATCTTTGAAAGGTGAGAACTGAGTAAAAACTTCAATTGGTGAAGTACGAGCTGATTCTTTTACGTTTGGTTTATATAAATTAGCTAAACCCTCACTAGTACTGTCTATTTTCTCCACCTTCACAATTCTGTTGTAGAAGGAGATTGTTGAGAATAATAACATGAATTAAAATCAAGTGTACCAGGAATGTCCCAGGGGTCCAAGGATCCAGAAGATTTCTTCACAACTGAAGAAAGAATTTCACCTTCTAAAAGATGAATTACAGTACCAACAGGAACAACCTACCATATACACACACACAAACAAGTTTTCAGTCTGCATTCTTCCTTAATTTATAAGCTACAAACAGATGGGAGATGAAACCTAATTGTGTTAAAAAGACTGTGTGACCCTTTTTCCTAATTGATAACATCTTGTGGGTTACATATTAAAAGAACTCAAATTATACCTTTTTATGGATAAATGATCTTCTTCCTTTTAGTACAATGGAATAAAAAACCTAATGCAATTGGTTTTGTCAATCTTTTTCTACCTTGCTCGTGTTTAAAATCGAAATGTATAAAAATACATGTGAAGTTGTCCCCTGTATAGTAGCCAATTTCAAAGTTTTCTGTGCTCCATTGTTTATATTTGTATTTTGCATAAACTAAATTTCATACAATAAGGTTCATAATTTGTTTCTAATTTGTATATGTTTTATAATTTTCAGTGCAATGGAAAAGATTCAAGTTGACGCTACAATTACAACAAGATGTAGACTGCGGGTAGTACAAGATGTTTATGAGAAACTAGATACAAATTACCAAAATGGCGGAAGAAATTGGCTGCAGAGTTATTGGCTTGGAACTTCGAGCCTTAGATTGTATTTTGATATATGTATTGATATTTTGAAAACATTTTGTGGCTGGACCATGTTCTTTTTGTTGGAGTAGCTGCTATTCATATAAATGTCTATTTCTGGGATGTTGCCTAACTATTAGTTAGTGTATTTTGATAATTGTAATGATTATGGAAATTAAATATAATTGAAATTTACATATTGTACACGTCCAGAGTGTTGATATACTACATATTCACGTAACGACGTGACCTTTGTTCGTGTGTCACAGAGTATTTCATGTCGTTCAAGTACAAAAATGCATTCATTCGGAAAACGATATTGAAAGCGTTCTTGAAACACAAAACGATTTCGATATCGTTTCAGAACACACTGCTTCCTTGAAAAACTACAACAACATTGATATCGTTCCTATGTTACAAAATGATATTGATGTTGGTTCGATACAAAAATTGCACTCAGTAGCATAACGATATTGAAATCGTTCATAAAACAAAAACGATTTGGATATCGTTTCGGCGTAAAATACACACTGCTTCCCTGAACAAACTACAACGACATTGATATCGTTCCTATGTTACAAAACGATATCGATGTCATTTCGATACAAAAATTGCACTGATTAGCATAACGATATTGAAAGCGTTCTTGAAATACAAAACGATTTACATATCGTTTCAGCATCAAATACACAATGCTTCCCTGGTTTTCATAATGACATTAATATCGTTTCTATATTACAAAACGATATATATATCATTTTAATACAAAATCTCACTGATTAACATAACAATATTGAAATCGTTCCTGAAAAAATAAACGATTTACATATCGTTTCAGTATTAAATACACCCTGCTTCACCAAACTTTTCTTTGCAGTGTTAAAGTCACGAAATAACGTGATGACATCCATATCGTTTTAGTGCAAACTTGACGATTTCAAGATCTTTATAGTTCAAATAACAACTACAACAAATTTGATATCGTTTCCTTTCATTCTAATCGACATCCATATCGTTTCATCTAAAATCATAACTAAATTGACACTTATATGATTTCATGTCATATGAAACGATAATGATATCGTTGTAGTGTTAAACCCAAGAAATAACGTAACGACATCCATATTGTTTCAGAACAAATTTGACGAGTTTGAACTAGTTTGAGATGAGATCCTAAGTAGAACGACTTCTATGTTGTTTTTCTACACCGAAACGACAATGATATCGTTGTAGTGTAAAACACACGAAATAACATAACTACATCAGTATTGTTTCAGCGCAAATTTGAGGAGTTCGAAATCGTTACAGTTTAAATAACAACTACGAGTTTGATATGGTTTCCTTTCATTCCAAATGACATCCATATCATTTCATCTAAAATCATAACTAAAACGATACTTATATCGTTTCCTGTCATATCAAACGACAATCATATCATTGTAGTGTTAAACCCAAGAAATAACATAACGACATCCATATCGTTTCAGAATTAACTTGACGAGTTTGAACTCGTTTCAGAAGAAAACGTAACTAAAACGACTTCTATGTCGTTTCTTTGTACTGAAACGACAATGATATCGTTGTAGTATAAAACATACGAAATAACATAACGGCAGTAATATCGTTTCAGTGCAAATTTGACGAGTTCAAAATCGTTACATTTCAAATAATGACAAAAACGACATTGCTATCGTAAACACGATAACATACTCGTTTCAGTTAAAACGGTAACTAAAACGACACTGACGTCGTTTCTTTTCATACCAAACAATTCGACCGTTCATGATCGTTCGACATACCTCCAACATATGTATGATGATTGAAAGAGGACATCAAGTCATTTGATAGCACTCAAATGGTTCAGAAAGAGCGAATGGAGACACTTTCTTTCTATTGAAACAACTCAAATGTGATAGACAACTATATAACACAAATACTCCAATTATTTCTGTTAAGTGAGATCGAATTCGCTTAATGACCTATTTTTATTATCTTACGTACAATGGATGTATGTCGGAAGGTCGAGGACGATTGAATCTCATTTCTAATCGTAGCAATATAGTTGTCGTTTTAAATGGAAAGAAACGATATCAAATTCATTGTAGTTTTTATTTGAACTATAACGATGTCGAACTCGTCAAATTTGCACTAAAACAATATGGATGTCGTTATCTTATTTAGTGTGTTTGACACTACAACGATATAATTATCGTTTTAGTGCAAAGAAATGACATTTAAGTCGTTTTAGTTATGATTTCAGTTGAAACGAGTTGAAACTCGTCAAATCTGTTCCGAAACGACATGGATGTCGTTACGCTATTTCTTATGTTTAACACTACAACAATATCATTGTCGTTTGATATGTCAGGAAATGATATAAATGTCGTTTTAGTTATGATTTTAGATGAAACGATATGAATGTCGTTTGGAATGAAAGGAAATGATATCAAATTTGTTGAAGTTTTTATTTGAATTGTACTCAAATCGTCAAGATTGCACTGAAAAGATATGGATGCTGTTACGTTATTTCATGACTTTGACACTACAAAGAAAATGTAAGTGAAGTAGTGTGTATTTAATACTGAAACGATATGTAAATCGTTTTTTTTTCGGGAACGATTTCAATATCGTTATGTTAATCATTGAAATTTTTATTAAAATGATATATATATCGTTTTGTGACACAGAAACGATATAAATGTCGTTATGAAAATCAGTGAAACAGAGTGTATTTGATGCTAAAATGATATGTAAATCGTTTTGTGTTTCAGGAACGATTTCATATCATTTTCCGAATGAATGCATTTTTGTAAACTTGAAAAATCTAAAAGGGCACAAAAATATGTAAATTTCAATTATATTCAATATTCATAATCATTACAGTTATCAAAATGCACTAATTAGTAGCTAGGCAACATCCTAGAAATATCGACATTTATATGAATGACAACTACTCCGGCAAAAAGAACAAGGTCCAGCCACAAAATGTTTTCAAAATATCAATACATATGTCAAAACACAATCTAAGGCTCGAAGTTCCAAGCCAACAACTCTACAGCCAATTTCTTCTCCCATATTGGTATATAATCAACTCGAATTACATTTACGTCCATATTCGCTTACATAAATTCTATCTATTTCAGTGTGAATATCCCGCAGTCAGATCTACAAAATAGTTGTGCAGTTATTGTATCCATTTTAAACATTTAAAATAATATAGTACTATCAATTATGAAATTAATCAATCTTACCCATTCAATTGTTGGGAAACATCTCTCACTTTCACAAATTAGAATTTTTTTGTGCTATAGGTGTCATTTCTTGTGACATAGAATTTGATCAGTAATGGAATAAACTCCTGTAGAGGCAGAATGTAAGATTCCAATGATGCCCTATGATTGTGACCCTTTAGACTATCGAACATAAAAATTGTTTGTTCCTCCAAGTCGATTTGAACTGCGAACCAATGGTTGTCGGTAAAGTAAGGAATATACAAAAATTATGCGGTCCTTCCAAGGTTTACTGAGCTCCGAAGTAGTCCCTCTCACATAATTGATCAGACTCTTACTTAAATTGAGCTCTGTACTCTATTGCAACTAGCCATGTGCATTGACAACAAATTGACAGAAGAAAGTATCCAATATGCAACAATCTTGTTGGAATAAGTTAGGAAATTTGAGAGCCCTTTCTCGTATCTGGTATAGGGCCTCGTTCATAATCTGCACAAAAGAACTAGTTAATACAAACTGAAATCTAAATATAACATTATCGTAAAATCATTAAAGCTGTATTACTTACATTGCTAGTAATCCAACCATCCTCATTCAAAAAGTCGATCAAAATTTTTGCTTGAACATCGTAAAAGCGCAAAGGTATAATTTGATTGCACATACAACAACATCCACACAAAATTATATTTATGTAATAATATCATTACTTCCACATGCAATTCCAACTATGTGTAATAATTTATCCAAAAGATGCAGTTTCCAATCATTTGTGAAGAGCCTCAACCTTCACAGGATCCACTTCTTGATAAGGATCATATACATCTATGTATGACAACTTTCTCCTCTTTGTCGAATCCGTGAAGGGAGAACACAATGAGCGTGTTTTTCTCTTTGGACGGTACCCTTATCCTTTTGATGAATCACATCCTACCATCTCGATTTGTACACTGTCGCCTATATGTTGCAAGTACCAACAATTAAAAATCTAGAATTCATTTAATTTGGAGGTAATAATATGAAGCTGATTATCAATTTGTTTTTTACATACCTTGAGTGGATTCATTCGTATCCACCTCATATTTCTCAGGCGTCACAAAATCAGTGATGCCTTTCTCTACGTCGGGATGCTCATCCTCTACCATTATTTCTTTTTCAACACCTTCTTTGACTATTTTTTCCTTTTCTTGCTCCTCCATATTATCCATAGATCCAACCTCAGCTTTCTTCCCTTCTACATTCTTTCATCTGACCTCATATTCTAACTTTGGGTCCTTCTTAAACTCTTCTACATTTCTTTCATCTGTAGGCACATCTGTCACATTTTCAAATCCAGCCTCCTTCTCCAACCCACTCTTCTATTCGTATTCTAGTACATAAGCTGTGCTACTAGTGGCACCATTAAATCCACTTGTCATCGAATGGAATCAACCCGCAACAGTTAATTCAAACAACCTGTCAACCTTTTTCTCCACCCGATCAAGTCGAGTTGATATGACTGCTTGTAGCCTTTCCTCAAGTTTTTCCATTTCCATTCTCAATAAATCCGCTATGTTGATCTCATGAGATACCGATGGTGGTTGAGATGCTCTGGGAGAGTGTTGGTTGAATGTATGATGTGGCTCAACATCATGCTCAACCCCATCTCCTTCGAAATGGTGTGAATCGCTCTAATCTTCTCCCACGATCGGTGTCAACTCTTTCCAATAGACCTTCTCGAGTTCGGGTTCAGTGGGAATCAATTTAGAATAAACCTTCAACTGCAAATATTAAATCGTGCAAATCATTAGTCATTCGCTAAGCTAATTCCACAATTTGTTCCATTAAACTTTAAAAAAAATGGAAATTTACCTCTTTCGATTTCAACACATTATCAATGGCGGCAGACGCTAACCTCTTTGGCATTTCCCAAGCGACCATTCTTGGAATTGTATCCGGATATTTCGTGGCAAACTTCATTCACAATGTTGAAATCGCCTCGAATGTCCAAATTTATTGTAAAACAAACATTATTATCTCACGACACAAATTTATATATAACAAATAATAAAAGTCAAGTGTATTGTTTGTTCATACCATTATAGCGAGTGGAAAACCGTGCAATGAATATTGACAGCGTGACTCTCCTTCGACATTCAAATTTTTCAATTTACCTCCCATTTCACGTTTGAATACATTCATCGTGTATTCAAATGAAAACTTTCCCCATGGATACTTCTTGAACCTGTCCAAATCATCTACCAAGTCAAACCACCATAAATCAATGAAGGTGTTTTCTTTCGTGGCCCACAAGACGTACGCCAAGATTACTATCAATCTCAACTTATACTTATCACTCTTTCTTTTCTTGCAACATACAAATGCATTGTAGGCATTCCCCTTCGTAATCTTCTCCACACTTTTCTTAAAATATTCTTTCATGATCCGACATTCCGCTCCCAAAGTCTTATCTACATTGTCATCATTACCCGCATTTAAGCCCGTCACCAAAACAAATTCTTACAATCCAAATCTTGCTCGTTTGTCTCCTATCTTAAACCATACTTCTTCTTTTTTGATGGTCTTCATCTTTCGTAATAATAATTGATGTATAATCTATGAAGCCAGCCTTATATCATTCAATCTAAGAAGAGATGTAAAGCAATTCTCGCAGAGCTTTTTTTTTGTATTTTGTATCTAGTTTCTCATAAACATCTTGTACTACCCGCAGTCTACATCTTGTTGTAATTGTAACGTCAACTTAAATCTTCTCCATTGCACTGAAAATTATAAAATATATACAAATATTAGAACAACTGATGACATTAAAGTACATACGAACAAGATGCATAAACTATATAAACCAAGTTAAGCATACAGATTTCCGATAAGATAATGTAAGTCTCAAGTATTAATGAAATAAAGTAAGCAACCAGGATGCAATTAATACTAGCCAGTAACAAACTAAAGTGCAAGATAGAGGAAAAATGTAGAGAAGAGTGAAATGGAAAGGCAAAAGAGACCACCATCGATTGAGCACTATGCCTAGAGGTTTATTATCCCGCAGCTTTTCATCACTACAGTTACCAACAACAATTAATAGCTCGATTATCATTGACCTAAACTATTGAGGAAATGACTAGATATAGATATATGTGTAGTTATATTTTATAAAAGTTGATAATTCATGAATCATTGGCTACTATATACTTGATGTAGAAGAATGAAAAGGTTTTCACTTTAGATTTGATCGCCATACAAGTTATAGTTAACACTTCATAAGAAATTTCATCGACCAAAGGAAAAGAACTGAAAAGTTTCTTTCACAATCCTGGTTTTTTTGGCAGAAACTTTCCTAGGTGTTTAAAATTCTACTAATCCATCACTATGTGGATTGCATTATCATCATCATATGTATCCTTCAAAGTTACGATATTTGGATGCTTAGGTAATTTTTTCATGATCTCGACCTCTCTCCTTACATCCTTGATATCCACTCTTGTTCTCAACTTCGTCTTGGAAACTTCCCTACTAATTTTATCTGTACATAAATATGTAACCCCGAATTCACCACGACCTAGTTCATGCCCGAGCTCATAGAACTGCTCAATATTATGGCCTGTTGGATTACCTAACACATAGGATTTGAGACCCCCATTAGGTATTGCTTGATTAACACCATAATCAATAGTAAAGGGGTTCGGCTCGTGTTTCTCCTTTTTTACCTCGTCGGACATTTTAGGTACAGCACAACAATTTCCAATAAAGCTACAAAATTCGACCCTTGATTTTCAATCTTTAAAACAAGGGATCTCAAGATTTGAGCATAATACATACAAAGATCAACCTAAATCTCAGTCTCTTTTGATCAAAGTTTAAATTCTCGTCAACTAAACCTTCAGTTCTTGAACTTTTCCCACCTTTTGGATCTAGCAGCCAAATGGGCTTCTGAGATTAAAGAAAAAAAAGCGATCTGCTACTAAGAAAATTCAATTTTTAAGAGAAAATCACACATGAATCAAGAAAATAAGAGTCTTTTTGTAAGCTTTTGCAGGCTTACCTCAGGGAAATGCTTGGATGCTTCTACTATTAGCACTGGCCTATCATAAACATCAAGACAACCATGCACCTTTTGGATCTAGCAGCCAAATAGGCTTCCGAAATTAAAGAAAAAAGCGATCTACCACTAACAATATTCAATCTTTAAGAGAAAATCACACATGAATCAAGAAAATAAGAGTCTTTTTGTAAGCTTTCGCATGCTTACCTTAGGGAAATGCTTGGATGCTTCCACTATTAGCACTGGCCTATCATATACATCAAGACAACCATGCACATAGGCTTTTCAAGTTTCAACTGCCGTAGATGAAAGGAGTCCAACGAGTCACTGAGAAAATGAAGATGGAGATAGACTTCATGGTACAACTCTTGAAGGTGACAAATGGAGACAAATAGGGTTTCATTTTACAAGATAAGGGTAAGGAAGTTTTTTGAAAGTTTTCAATAATTAAAATTACTTTTATTTTATTAATTTCAGTCATAGGCCAATTGGACAAAATGTTTGTGAGGAGTGGCCATTTGAACTCATTCCCCTTAAATCTTCGCATATTCTAAAATCTGATGTATAGTTTGTACATAAAATAATTATTTGAAAATAATTCCTTGACACGGACACATAACAAAAACAAAACCAAACACTATAATTCTAATATAATTACCTCCATAGAGGAGAATTAGAAGATGCCGGAAAAAGGGCAACAAACCCCAATACGGACGATGGTGGACGATATCATGGTTGGCCGTCTATTGGAATCGAATCTGCAAGATATTTATGAAAGAGAGAAGAGGGCTCCATAGGGTTTTAAGACATTTCAAATTGGGATGGGAGAAAATTGCCGTCCCTCAATTATTCTTCTTCCTAATTGCCTTTTCTCTCGGCGATTCTGTTTTCCGATTGTCGCGTCCCTCAGTGATTTTGTTTCCTTCTTTTCTTTTATTTTTCATTAAAAAAATTAGAATATTTAGGTGGGAAGTGGCCCACCCTTGTCCAAGTGTGACATCGCCTGTGCTCTATAGGACTTATTGTTTTGATGGAGAGAAGAACATACGATTAGCTTTTCGATAAATTTACAAACAAATAATTTCAATGAATTTTTTCAATTTCTTATTTCACTATGTTCAGCTGTATGTATTCTCTTGCAAGACGTTGAAGAAATTCTTTTTAAAAAGAAAAAAATAAGAGGCAGAAAGAAACGAAAATGGTAATGACTTTAGAATTTTTTATTCAGTTCTCTAACTACAGGGGAAAGTAACACATAAGCTAGTCTAGTCCCCTGTCTCCACAAACAAAATTAGTTTCTAAGATAACTTGAACATGCAAAGACAAAATTAATAAATTAATAAATGGAAAGATATTTTAGTATTATAAAAATCAATTACATATGCAAATACTCAAAACAATTTTGTAATCAAATACTCTGATATGCTTCCTATCTAATATACAATATAGCAAAGATTTTAGCTCGATTGTACAATCTTTTTTTTTTTTTCAAAATAATCCTAAAAGTTTATTAAGTTCGACCTTATGTGCAGAATTACACAATTAACAAGAAAGAATTCACTTTTTAATTGTTTCTAAATGATTAGTCAATCAATTCAATTATCCTATGTTGGATTGCCGCAATTTATATGGAAAAATAACAAATAATACCAATATTGTTGACAGAGAAATCCAACTGGGTAAAAACTCCGGGACCAAACCAATTATCTCCACTATAGACAATACGAATTTGCAGTAAGATGCTACCTAGCCAACTCCACCAGACTTTTCCTGCGCTTGTATTCCAAGCCCTCTCAACCTCTAGCAGCCTCTGAAATTCAACTGAGAAAGTAATTTCCTAAGGGTGTTTAGGAAGTAAGTGTTTTGGATTCAATGGATTTGATGTTTTTTCCCTAGTCCGCGGTTGTATAATCTCAAGAGTAAATGAATTGAATCAATACATGAACATTTTCTTGAATCTTCAAAGATTAATATGAATATGTTATAGTCACAATGAACAACTCAAACTCGTACAAGACGTGGGGGTATTTATAGTTGAAAGCAATTAGGTAGAATGGAAAAGCCTTAAAAATGCCAATTAGGTTTTTCTGGATAATACAATCGCTCAAGCGAGAGCTTGATGACAAGCATGCGACGATGTCTCGCTCGAGTAAAGTCTAGGCGACAGGCGAGCGATACAGCTTTTATTTTTGTCGCTCGAGCAATAACTGGGCGAAATGATAGCGAAATTGCAGCTACGTTTACTCATTTGTTCCATACTGGAACCCTAGGACTTCTAACTTACTAGTTGACCCTTTGAATTTTAAAAAATCTTTTACAACAATATTAATTTCAATCCTTTTTCGCAAAATTGCCAATTACATTAAAATCTACTCCCCATTTGACATTATGTGACAAGATTATACAAATAAAGTCAAGGTAGTAAAAACTCAAAAATCTAATCTACCCAAGTTTTGTTTCTTGCATTCTTTATTGAACCTTTTCCTGAAATCAAAATTCAAATAACGAGTGTAAAAGCATGTGATACAGGAAATACAGTAATATAGTCACATGATACCAAACTTAGCTAGATTGAGACATAACACAAATTTCAATCCAAACACGATACCAAAACTTAGATAGATTGAGGTGTAACACTAATGTTAATCCAAAACTAACAAACGCATTAGCATCACAAAAACATAAAAAATTCAAACAGCTATGTAGTTATGGTATGGAATGCAATACAATCTAACAATCTCTCCCTATCAATGTATTTAATTCCAATCTTCAAAAATCTCCCCCTATCGAAACAAATTCCAACTCAAATCTAAAATATTCTCCCCCCTTTTGTCACAAATGACTAATGATCGATAATTTAAAAGAATTCGCATACACAAGAATAATCAATGATATGTAAATCTTCCCACATACTCAATTCAAGTTATCATAGAGTAAATTGTAGAAGTGATTTATGTATGTAAAGTGTCACTAATCATTTGTAAGCAGGACTTCAAACCTTAACTTTGTGAGAAAGAACATGCTAAATATAACTGTCAATTCCTCTACTTATGAAAGTCAAACAATTTAAAGCATATTAGAACATTTAAATAAAAGCTCACTTTGTATTGATCTTTTCTTTTCTCTCTTTGACTTTTTGTATATATATTTTTCATATGTTTCAAAAAAAATTTAAGCTCATTTATTTTTTCACATCTTAAGTGCAGGCTATTCTCTATAAATGACTAAGACGACCCATGTAACGAGCTTTAGGTCAGTTAACCAAAGTCAGTTGACAATAGGCACCAGGTTATGAGAAACCTCACATGCTTAATTGCTCGAATCAAATAGGCTATGAAGAAGTACAAAAGATATTGGACTTTTTATTATAGGGGATAAACTTGAGCTTAGGTCTAATAAATAAGGTTCATTCATGTTCAAAATCACCTTACTAACATGTGAATGTCATCCCAACTCTCACCCAAGCGGTAGAGTCACACTAAAAATATCATAGTGTAGTGCATATGGTACATGAAGACACAAATACAAAATACTCCATAATAACCTAAGCAAGTAATGAAAATTACGCTATAGCTCATCGACTAAACTCACACTTGATCACATCAAGCAACTTCAAGTATTATATATAATATGCTGTAAAGAATTTCCCGCATTTTCATTTTTCAATTATCCAAATTTTTTGTTGTTTTTAAAATACACCAAGCACAAAAAAATAAAATCAAATAAAATCAATCACACAAAAAAAATGTATGAGATTTTTTACTTAGAAAATAAATAAACAAATATGATGTATGCATAAATCGATGACATACAACGATAAAACACGAGCATGCATAAAAAATACATAATCAGTTAAATATGTAAATGCTCTTACCTTTAAGAACACCATGATCTATTTCAAAAAAACTCAGATCACTTTTCTTTACCTAAACTTGCCTAGTGATAGGAATATTTCTGGTCATATGTGTCATTAACTTGATCAATTTACTTATCTGATTAATAAGGAAGTCAATTTGATCAACATAATCCCGATTCTTATTTTTATTTAAGTTTCGGCTTCTATTTCTACTTAGGAAACGCCGACACATTAGCTTTATGTATCCTAACTCACCACATTGAAAATATGTATGGATAAATCTAGGACCAAAGGTATGCGATCACTGACATCTATTCTTAAGTTGATGGGACTTATCCTATCTAGTAGGCTTCCGTCCTACATATCCCTTATTCTTAGGTTCAGGGTTGGGCACATATTTAAGCTGGTCAGTACCAGGGACAAACGTGATTTTGGACATACTAGCAACATTATGATCTTTTTCCTTATATCCTAGACCTCCCTTATTACCAGCAGAGTTGCCCATTCCCAAAATATTATCTAGCTTCATAGAACCACTAGAAAATTCAAGAAGTTGAGACTTGGAATGCTTTAGATTGCTCAGAAGATTTTTAACCTGGATTTCTAAGGTTTCCTTTTCAATGGTTAGCCCACTAGCTCTTCTAAAGGTCTTCTCAAGATCACTTGTGAGATTCTTGACTTGATTATCTAAGGATTCATTCATGGATTTCAACTCACTCAAGGTAGACGTAGATTCCTGAATGTATGCTAAGAGTTTTCTTTCTCCTACTCAACGTCCGTAACTTTCGTACTTAAGACTTCATTTTAGTTAGAATCTTAATGCTCTCCTCATAGATTCTATCATAAGCCTTATGAATGTCTTCCTCATTATCAGAATCTTCCTCACTATCATAATCTTCTTCTAAACTCTCAGTACTACTTATACTTCAACCTTATCACTCTCCTTATCAGATTCATTCCTAATTATAGCAGTAAAGAAAATATATTTTTCTCTTTCCTCACGAGTGGATTTCTCGCTCTATCCGAGCTAGACTCATCACTAGTGAGAGAAGCATTTATAGCCTTATCAGGATTTCTCCTACTGCTAGGGTACTCACTCCTAATGTGGCCAAGACTTCTGCAATTATGACATCTCACAGTTTTAGAACTCTTCATAGACCCACTAGGACCACTTCTATACTTCTCTTGAGATTTTTGTTTATTCCTAAACATTTTTCGAAACTTTTTAGCAGAGTATGCTAACTCCATTAGGAGAATCTGAATCCGAGGACTCTCCATGACTTTTCCTGACAGTATTTAAGGCCAATGACTTATCGTTTGTGAGTTTAGCTAATGTCAGCTCATAAGTTTGGAGATATCTAACCAACTCTTCCACCTTAATAGAGTATATATCCTTACTCTCCTCAATATTCACCTAAGTTGAAACTAGAATTAACTATGTCGTTTAAGCTCGCATAGAATTAATAAAATGTCTCATTCTCTTTCTTCCTAATCTTTTCAAACTTAGTGGTTAATATCTGTAAATTAGAGTTTTTAACAGCTCGAGTTCCCTCATATGTGACCTGTAAAATATTCCAAACCTCATTGACTACCTCATACATTGACACTCGCCTAAACTATTTTGGGAAAACTGCCATGAATAGGGCATATAAGGCTTTAATATTCAGTTACACTCATCTAAGTTCACTCTAGTCCAATTAACAATGGGTGTGGGGATTACTTCATTATTAACCATAAAACTAGGTGCAACTCAACCAGATATGCTCATCCATAAATTTTAAAAAATCTCTCATTCTAACATTCCCGTAGACATAATTATTGTCATCAAAATATGGCGGGACAGATAATGAATTCCTCATCTAGAAATCTAAGGTCAGGATTCGAATTTAGGCTTTGATACCAATTGCAAGTTTATTAAGTTCGACCTTATGTGCCGAATTATACAATTAACAAGCAACAATTTACATTTTAATTGTTTCTAGATGATTAGTCAATCAATTCAATTATCCTATGTTGGATTGCCGCAGTTTATATGGAAAAATAATAAATAACACCATTATTGTTGACGGAGAAACCCAACTAGGTAAAAATTTCAGGATCAAATCAGTTACCTCCACTATAGATAATACGGATTTACAGTAAGATGCTGCCTAGCCACTCCACTAGACTTTCTGATCTAATTTATGTAACCTCCAAGATCATCTGAACCCACCAGTTCTCGATCTTCTGCAATTGTCTCTTCCAAGTGGAATTTCAAGAACGCCCCGTTCTTATGCTTTTCCAGCGCTTGTAGTCAAACCTCTCTCAACCTACATCACCCTCTAAATTTCAACTGAGAAAGTCCCTTCCTAAGGGTGTTTAGGAAGTAAGTGTTTTGGATTCAATGAATTTGATGTTTTTCCTCAATTCGCGGTTGCAAAATCTCAAGAGTAAATGGATTGAATCAATACATAAACATGCTCTTGAATCTTCAAAGAACAATATGTATATATTATAGAGAAGATGCACAATGAACAACCACTCAATTTACCGTCGCTTGAGCAAGAGCTCAACGATAAGTGAGCGACGGTATCTCGCTCGAGCGAAGTCTAGGCGACAGGCGGGCGATGCAACTTCTGTTTTTACTGCTTGAGCAACTGCTGGGCGATAGGCTAGCGAAATTGCGGCGACGTTTACTCCTTTGTTCCATACTCAAACCCTAGAACTTCTAACTTACTACTTGACCCTTTGACTTTTAAAAACTCTTTTACTACAATATTAATTTCAATCCTTTTGTTCATAGAATTGTCAATTACATTAAAACCTAATAATTCCTAATCACATGAACACATATAAACACAAGAAAATATATGTGAGAGAGAGAGAGAGAGAGAGAGAGAGAGAGAGAGAGAGAGAGAGAGAGGAGCTTTGGTTCCATTACCTAAATCAGTCGTGGACTGGTCAATAGTTTGTGTCAAGAGGCAAGAATGCGAGATACGACGATCGGAGTATAGACGAGAAATTAAAATATGATTTTTAGGGTTTACGTTTTGCAAATTAATTTTATTAACTAGGTCGGATTGAGCTGATTTTTGATTGATGACCTGCAAACCAACCCAACTCTACATGACTATAATATATGGACCTAATTCATCCTTGTTTGATGGCCATTATACAACGAAAATGATGTTTTGAATAGTAATATTTATGAGAATGTGCTAAAAGACAGAGAAAAGTTTTAAATTTACTTGTAAAACATTTCATTGTATTAGGTTCAACAAACGACATTGATTTGAATGATGGATGGGTAACACGGTGCATAATTCAGCAACTATTGAGTTACAATTTAAATTCAGCTACTAAGTAATGGCACTTGGCAAAGTTCAATGTCCATTGAAATAAATTTTAAAGTTCGGTTATTAAGTAGTAACATTGGACATAGTTCAGTGACCATAGATATATATTTTTAAATTCAATTATTAAATCTTTCAAATCTCCCTCTATAGAAGAAGAAATCCAAGAAAATGAAGGGGAAAAAGAGGAAATAGAAAACAGAGACTTATAAATCGAATAAAATTAGAACTTTTGCTGATGTTCATTATGAAATAATGGATGACATTAATCTTCAATTGAAAGTTTTGCTACCAAAATGGAAGATACACGATGCTAAATTGGCTCTTAATGATTTGTGGAGTCGTTAAATTCTCGACTAACATAACTTCTTCACCGGCAACTGCACAAAAATACGTTTGATTTTTGGATTAACTGGTATCAATTTACCGTATATCGAATTTCATATAAAAAGATTGACAGAGAGACAATATGAACATTGGAAGAATTTGACAGAAAAATCATATGAAAGTACAAATATGTTCGAATGAGTGCCAATGTAACTTATGTCGATTTGATTTTTTCATATTTTTCCCTTCATTTTCTTTAATTTCTTCATTCAGAGAGATCAATTTGAGGGAAAAAAATTTGCTACCACTTAATAACTAAATTTAAAAATGTATTTCAGTGATAACTGAACATTATCAAATATTATTATTTCATAACTAAATTTAAAAATATATTTCAAGGGTTAACTATATACCTATTACCCCACCCATCCCACAAATCGACGTTTTTTTGTTGAATTTAACAAGTTTTTCCATTTGGGTGATAGATGGGTAACACGATACATAGTTAATTGACAATTAGAATACATTTTTAAGTTTAGTAACACTTGGCGAAATTCAATAACTAGATACATTTTTAAGTTGAATTATTAAGTTATGGCACTTGGCAAAGTTTAGACCACTCATGTAATTAATCCATTTAACCTATCAGATGGGATTGAATCGGGGGAAAATTACACAATAGCCGGTAAATGAAGATTAGTATTCATAAATCAGGTGCAAACTTTACTTAATCATAAATCAGGTAATAATTATATATTTTAA
>CAIGRF010383901.1:24746-44907 GCA_903798235.1 Fraxinus ornus | reverse complement strand
AACAGAATCCTGAAATCAAGAATAGGATGTTAAAATTACTATTCGAACCCATTCCCCTCGAGCATTAAGATCATGCGTGATGAAAGAACTATTAATATTCAATAATAATGCCCAAAAGAATCACCGATGGTTATATTGGGATGCATGCCAAAATGTAGGTTTTTACATTATGTTGTGAACAAATAAATATTAACTTATGTTATTTGAATATTTTTATATATGTACCTAATATTTGAGCAAATAATAAAATCACGAATAAGATCCCATCGATGGCTTCTAAATAATAATTGAGGTTAAATTATGGGGTTTATCATTTAACGAGGACTACACAATTAAATATCTAAAATTAATATTGGCATATTATGTGATACTGCAATTATCAAAATTATTGCACTAAATTTGAACATCCATATTGTTTAGATAGGCTTCAGATCTTTTAAAGAATAGAAGTGCACTAATAAAAAGAAAGTTGTAGAAAACAAAAATGAGCCTTTCCTTTTCTATTTCAATTTATTTTTATTATATATTTCTGTATATACAATGTGATTTCTTCAAATTACGATGATTGAATTATTATTCATTCATTAGTATCACACTAGAAAATAGAGAAAAATGGGTGTAGTAAATTTGAAGTTGTTGAATAACATCGAAGAAGACTTTGATATGTACAATGATTGAATTATTATTCATTCATAAGTGTCACACTAGACAAGAGAGAGAGAGAGAGAAGGTGTAGTATTCTTGAAGAACGTCGAAGAAGACTTTGAGGTAGGAGGCTCCGTCGATTGTAAGAGGTTTAAATATGTATGTACTTAATTTGATTAAGTATATTTTATAGAATTTCAATTACTATCTATCAACAATTGATCCATTTTTTTATTCTTTAGTATTCCATATTAATATATGGGGTGGTGCATTTGAATCGAATCCCAATAGGTTAATAACATCAATTTCTTGCAGAATTATTTATTTTATCGTAGCACGAGAAATGATCCAACAAACCATACCTTCCATCTTGAATGGATTAATGAATGTCAACTTTCTTTTCAACTACTGTGACTGATCAATCGTAAACATGATAATGGCTAACTGAAACATAGAAAACAAGGTGAGTCTATGGGTATATCACACGTAGTTAAAATGATGCAACATAAATACTTTACAATTTTATTGATCGTGCAAACTCGAGTATATTATGTCACCTACAAATTTTTACTAATTATAAGGTAAGAAATGGCTAGTTGAGCTTTAAAAGTTAAAATAAATAATATTTTATTGATCAAGATTAGAAAAATAAAAAAGTTTCAAGTATTTCGACAGAAAGATAACTTACTTTCAAACTAAGCAACTTTTTTACCTAAGAATAAATTCTAACAAGCTAACTCATTGTTAAATATTAAGAAAGATCAAATGTAGGGTTGAATTTTCACTCTATCCAGTCATTCTTCGTTTTACTTAAAGATTAAAACAACTAACTCACAACTTCTCACAATAAAAACATTTTTAATATATAATTGATGCATATTTATGGCAAGATCTATTATTTAATTGAATTAATGTTCTAATAAAATATGTGTTTGACATCCATTTTAATAGAAAAATGTGTTTTTGAATAGTGATTGATGGAAAAATGTGTGGTTAAAAAGTAAGAAGAATTTTTAGATTTATGTGTAATATTATTTTATTGATAGAATGTGTGGTAGAATGAGAATGAGAATAATAAAAAAATGGGTGTCAAACAAAATGAAAGTAAATAATAGAATCCGTAGATTCATGTCTTGATAATTTGTTACTCACAAGGAGTTATGATTGTGAGATACAAATTACATATGACAGAATCTTAAATCATCTGTGATCGTGAGTAATAACGAAATACGAATATCGATATTACGAATAGATACAAATCACATATGACAGAATCTTAAATCATCCGTGTTCGTGAGTAATAACGAGATATGAATATCGATATTACAGATAGATCTTCATGCGTGACATTTCTTACTTGTAAAGTAAGTAGATGATCACAAGTTAAAGTGTGGTGACACTAATTAAATAAGCACGTTGATGTTTGTTATAGATCAAAACATTGAAAATTCGTTGAGGAGATTCCACATAGATAACTATCTCAGTGTTAGTGGTTAATCTCTAGCGTTCGGTAGTGGAGTTGATCCTTTGATTTGAGGTCATCATAGTGTCTTATATGATGACAGTCATATTTTGGTGATATTGAACGTTACTCCACCAAGAATCGCTAATACGTCATCGTTCGAGTACGTCAAGATCCATATGAATGTTGTGAATGATCAAAGAGGATTCATCGCTTTTAAATAGTAAGAGATTATGATCTACATTTCATTCAATTAAGTTGATAATGAATCATTGGTCAATGTGTACTTATAAGTCAAAAATATATGATCGATTATTGAGATTAACACACATCTATGTCTCGTAATTAATCCGATCATATTGACGAATGGATTATAGTTTCACGGTAAACAAACAAATTTGGTTTTGTCGTACCACATGATATTTCATGTCACTTGTATTACCCTGAAACATTCATAAATGTCAATTTGGGACGACGAACGTAAATTGGTATTAAATTAAAATGGGTATTTTAATTTATCGATTTTGATTAGATCAAAATAATAGTTCATGTAGTTAGGCATCATGATCGGAAACCTGATGAGTCACACACAAAAGAAAAACCAGAAGAATGATGTTTCAATTAATTAATTAACAAGTATTGTACAATTAATTAATTGAGTTGCTTGTTAATAGACTCAAATTAATTAATTAGACTAATTAATTCATTGACATAATTTAATTAATTAGATTAATTAAATATTGGACGGAGTTAAGTTTAAAAGACAAGCCCACCAGGACTTATATTAATAAGCTATTAGGGTTTTAGAAAAATAGAACATAACACAATTCATTAACTTACTAGCACAAGAAAAGATATATTCTAATTCTCTCATTCTTGTTCCCTGTGTGGATTTTCATTGGAGACTGACAATTGGACATATGTGGATTGCAGATCGTAATTGTTCATTTTCCAAGATTGGCAAAGGAGTTTGCAGAATCTGTAAAATGTATAATTTCTATAATAGTTTCTTTCTAAATATAAAGAAGATCCTTAGTGAGAATTGAACTTTATTTTATTTTTCGCTGTACAAGTTAAATAAATTCTCAACAGTGATATTAGAGTTTACTTTGTACTTGTTAGAAATTGTTTTATATCTTAAAACAATCAAAAGTTGGTTGTTTCATGTTATTCTTGAATCTAGCAATATTGAAAATCATTTTTATCTTCAAAATTCTGTTTTTGAAAAAAAAAAATTGGGTAAAAAAATGGGCCAGCGGCGAAGGTCGTTTGCAAAGGGTAGCAGCGCAATGTGCCGCACCTTGAAGCGGCAATATATGCACTTGTAGGATGCAGAGGTGTCTACATGGCTGTGGGTAGCAGCGCTTTCGAATTGCTACAGCTACGAGATGTCATTGTTAGAGTACGGCGACTCGCACTGCTGGTAAAGAAGTGCGCTGCCAAGGAAAGAAGAAGGCGGTTTAGGGTTAGGGTTTTCAAATGGATTTTGGGGGACTGGGCTTCTCCTGCAATTTATAAAATTTCGGGGACCCTTTTGCAATTATAAGAAACGGGATCTGCTTGCAATTTTAAAAAGGGACTTGTTCTGCAATTTGTTAAATTGGAAGGGACTGGTTATATTTTAAAAATTTGGTCAGATTGCAATTTTAGAAAGGGGTCTTTTATACAATTTTTAAAGGAGTTCTATTGATTTTGGAAATGTTTTAATCTATATTATTAATTTTGACCCAAATTAATTTTTTTTTTTTAAATTGACGACTTTTTATATTTTCGTTAAAATTGGAGTTTACCTTAAATATTAAACTTTGACCCTAAATTGAATTTTATTTTATTTATGAGTTTTATCCTCAATTAAAATATTAATTTGATTATATTTAGTGTTGGACTCTAGTTTGATATTTAATTAAATTGTCATGTCCTAAAATCTTAAAAAATTAGAGTTGAACTCTAATTTGGTATTTAATTAGAATTTGATTTTAATTAAATAGTTTTGCCCTATAATTGCAGAATTAGAGTTGGATTCTAATTCGATATTTAATTAAGATTTAATTTTAACTAAATTGACCAACTGATTAATTTGATTAATTAATTAATCAATTAGTTTCGATCCATTTATTTAAATGAGTTTAGACGACAATTACTGCAAAATTCTTGAAACGTATATTCATATAATAATATATATGATATAGGAAAACATTTATATAATGAATGTTTTATTAGTGGATAATTATGGACTCGATCATGTGGAAGTGTTAATATTTAATTTTATTTTTGTCATTTTATGGGCATGCGAGCTCTTAATTTATTTAGGACCTGCGAGCTCACTATTATTGTTATTATTATGGGCTTGCGTGCCCAATTTCATTCAGGCCAGCATGCCAACTAGTATATAATACATGTTGTGGCTGGACTGATTGAAACCATGGAGATGGTGCATTGATACTAATTTAATGCAATACCCTAGGAATCGACCAACTAGTCTTCCTTTTGGATCAAGAAGACTAGATAGAGTTAGTCCATAATCATCTACATTATTTCGCGTATTAAAATACAGAAATCGTCACAAATTGTATTTTAAAAATACAATAGATAGGAATCTTCCTGTAATTGCAAAAATTGCAAAACTCTATGATTAATGATCTGAATGTTTGAAGATGAGGAGTCACGTGGCTTGAATCCTAGGCTTCAAGATTGTTGAGAATTATTATTTGTCCTCCGTCATTATAGTGAAAAATGAGAGTTCTAAATCAATTTCAACTTGTTGAGTACACTCAATGCTGGTCCATTAGGGATATATTTGACACTATGAAATATTTAATATTTCTGAATAATGAGTACGACTTAACTAAAATTTATCTTTTGTTGATTACACTCGAGAAAATAAATCCTAGAGGCGCGTTAAGCTAACACATAAGATGTGTGAAGATGAAGAGATGTTAGTTTAATGATTTGAGAGTTGTATAAAGATACAATTGATAATAGTATCTACCCATATATTTTATTAAGACTTATTGAGTATACTCAATGTCTTAATATAATAAATAGGATCACAGACTACTGGGAATCAAGTATGAGAAAATTGGTTGTGTCGTGGAGGAGCCATTTCCTGAGGTATCTATTGTGGACTCGACTGAGAAAGAGGTGGCTGCTTACAATATACACAGTGATGATGATAATACTGAAGCATGTGATGCTTGCAGCTATGTCTCCTGAGTTACAAAAACAACATGAAGCCCCTGTTTGGTACACATTAAAATTTTCATTCTTATTCTTCTACTCATTTTCAACCACATTCTTCAATAAAATAATATTTTCATCACATCAATAACTTTTCCTTCATTTTCAACCACACATTCACCATGAATCCACTATTTCAAAATATATTCTTCCAAAATAATGTGACTCAAACACAATCGAAGTTATGGATACTTACACTATGATTTTCCATCTCATGGAATTGTATGATGAAAAATCACGTATGGAAAGATATGAGACTTCCAAACAACTATACCAGTGCAAAATGACAGAAGGATCTTCAGTCAGTGCTTATGTGCTAAAGATAATTGGCTCAATTGGGTTCAATAATGGACCATGAACTAAACTTGGTTTTGAAATCTGTACCTGAGAGTTATTCACAGTTCATCATGAAGTTCAACAAGAATAAGCTCGAGTGCGCAATCCCTAAGTTGCTGAAAATGCTTAAGACTGTAGAGCCCAATGTCAAAGCTAGTAGTGGAATTGTCTTAGCCATTCAATCCTCCAAAAGAATTAAAAGGAAGACTAAAGGAAGTTTTAAGAAAACATCCAATAAGGTTAAAAGCAATAACAAAACAGTCAAAGCAAATAAGGGCAATACCAAGTCCGATGACCCGTACTATCACTGTGGAGTGAAAGGTCATTGGAAGAGGAATTACAAGGCTTACCTCGCAAGTTTGAAGGGAAAGAAGTCTTCTGAAACTTCATCTTCGAATATACTTGTTATCGAGGTTAATATGTCTACTTCATTAGCTTCTTGGGTATTATATACCAGATATTGATCTCAATACAAATATGCAAGGGCTAAAGAAAAGTAGACCACTGTAGAAAAGAGAAGTTGACTTATGCGCCCAGGGGGGGAATGTAGAGAGTTGTTGCATTAGTTGTAGGAACTACTTCTTACCATTGCCTTTGACCTTAGTATTAGAATTAGAAAATTGCAATTTTGTTCACGTTATTACTAAAAACATTATTTCTATTTCGTGTTTGGACATGAATGGTTTTTCAATTAATGTTAAGAACAATCGTTGTTCCTTTTATTGAGATGCGATCTTTTACGTTTGTGGTGTATTACAAAATAACATTTATATTCTTGATACTAGGTTCTCTATTATGAGTACAGAAAATAAAATGCATAAAACTGATGATCTAAATAATACCTATCTTTTGCATTGCAGACTAGGTCATGTAAATGAGAAACACATTTCTAAGTTACATAGAGATATATACTTGGGGCCCAAAAGATTTTGAATCATTTGACAAATGTGAAACGTGTATGTTAGGCACAATGACCAAATCCCCTATTATTTGAAAATGTGAAAGATTTGCACAATTACTGGTTCTAATACATAGTGATGTATGTGGACTTATATCAATTAATGCTAGATAAAGTCTCTCTTATCTCATCACATTTATTGACGACTATTTCAGAAATTGTCATGTATATTTGATGAAATTCAAGTAGGAAACTTTCTAAATGTTCAGGAGATTTAAGCTAAAAATAGAGAAATAAATAGGTAAATGTATTCTCAAGCTAAGACTTGATCTTGATTGTGGTGAAGAATATCTAAAAGGAGAATTTTAGATTATTTAAAAGAGAATGAAATTCTCTCGCAGTGGATTCCTCTACATACAATGCTACATAATGGTGTATCTGAAAGGAGGAATCGTACACTATTAGATATAGTGAACTAAGAACGAGCTATGCAAACCTTCTAAAATGATTTTGAGGTCATGCACTGATTGTCACGTGATACGCACTAAATCGTGTCCCGTCTAAATTCATTGGCAAAATTTCATACGAGATATGGCAAGACAGAAGGTACAACTTGTCTTATATGAAAGTTTGGGACATTGATGCTTATGTGGAGTGCACTGAATCGGATGAGCTTAAGAATAAATATGATAAATGTATATTTATGGGATATCCAAAAGAGACAATTGGATATCAATAATATAATCCCGTTGAGAAGAAATGTTAATCTCAAGACATGTCATATTCCTTGAAAAATGTTTATTCTATTAGAGAACAACGGGGGTAGAATAAAAGGAGTTCAAGAATCCACAAATATAGTTGACCAAGTAGATGAACTTGAGTCTGATCCCACACCTATTGAAGGACATACTCTTGATCAGGAAGTGAAGACTCCTGAGGATACTTCAGCTCCGTGTAAATCTTGTAGGGTCATTCGACTTTCTGAAAGGTACGACTCCATGATTACTAATCAGACATTAATAATCAAGGATGATGAACCTACTAATTATGCATAAGTAAAGTCAAGTATTGAGTCAAAGAAATGGCAGGAGGCAATGGAATCTGAAATGAACTCAATATATGAAAACAAGGTTTAGACCTTAGTCGACCCTCACCTTATTTGACCCTCCTGATGAGATAAAACCCATAGAATGCAAATGGGTTTACAAGAAAAAGGTCGACGTGGATGGAAACATCCATACATACAAAGTAAAGCTAGTAGCAAAATGTTATAAACAAAGATAAGGTTTTGACTTTGATGAAACTTCTTCGCCTGTAGTCATGCTAAAGTCCATTCGAATTTTGTTTGCAATAGTTGCATATCACGATTATGCAATATTGCAAATGGATGTCAAAACTGCTTTCCTTAACGGGACCTTGCAAGAGGAAGTGTATATGACACAACTTGAAGGTTTTGAATCCAAGGACGCCAACAATGTATACAAGCTTGATCGATCCATTTATGAATTAAAGCAAGCCTCTATGTGCTGAAATCTTAGCTTTGATAAGACAATAAAAATGTTTGATTTTATAAAAAATGAAGATGAACTGTGTGTTTACAAGATGATAGTGGGAGCATTGTACTATTCCTAATATTTTATGTATAAGACATATTATTACAAGGAAGCGACGTTTCTATATTTCGATTGTTGAAATTATGGTTGTCAAATAATTTTTAGTTGATCTATAGAGATAGATCTAGAAGATCGCTTAACTCATCCCAATTTATATATATAAAAGATTTTATAGGGAGAAAATGAATTGAGAGTTTGATGCTATCTCAATCAGGATATTAGTTTACTCTTAAGTGGTGTGTTGGAAATGTTCCAAATAGGAAACAATCGTTGATTCAATAGTAAAAGACTTATACATCATTACTTTAGAAAGTAACAAAAGTTGTAGTCTGGATCAGAAACTTTATCAATGAACTTGGAGTAGTTCTAACATTATTGATCACATACTTCTGTATTATTATAACAATGAAGTTATTGTGCAAGCGAATGGACTAATGTCTCATCAATGAAACATGTGTTAAGGAGGTATTATCTTATTGGAAAGATAATATAATGAAATGACATAAAAAAAGAACGAATTCCCACAAGTTATTAAATTACAAATCTACTGACAAAGAGTTATTGCAACATAAATATAATTTTCATGTAGACTCTTATGGTATAAGATATATGAGTGATAGGATCTAGTGAGAGTTTGTAAATGTTATGTCCTAAGTCCAATCAACTTTGGATATAAACACATTTATTTAATTGAATTAATGTTTTAATAAATTAAATAATAGAATTCGTAGATTTAAATCTTGGTAATTTGTTAATTACAAGAAACTGTGATTGTGAGATACAAAATACATATGACTGAATCTTAAATCATTTATGATCGTTATTAATAACAAGATATGAATATCGTTATTACAGATAGATCATTACGTATGACATTTCTTACTTGTGAAGTAAGTAGTTCATCTCACAAGTTAAAATGTGGTGATACTTCAATGAACACGTGGATGTTTATTATATATAGAACAAAACATTGGAAACCCGATGGGAAGATTCTACAAAGATAACTATCTGAGTATCAATGGTTAATCTCTAAATTCGATAGTGGAATTGGTCTTTTAACTTGAGGTCATCATAGTGTCTTATATGAGAATAGTCATACTTTGATGATGTTGGATATTGTTCTGCCAAGTGTCGCTAATACGACATCGTTCGGGTATGTCAAGAATCATATGAAAGTTATGAATGATCAATAGATGATTCACCTCTATTAAATAGTTTATGATCTACATTTCATTCAATTAAGTTGATAATGAAATTCGACTTACATTGACTTAATAGCGGAATGAAAGATATGATCAATAATTGAGATTGTCACACATCCATATTTCGTAATTAATCGGATCATATTAACAAAAGGATCATAATTTCACGGTAAATTAACAGTGTGGTTTTGTCATACCACGTGATATTTTTCGTCACGTGTATTGCCCTACACATTGCTAGATGTCAATTTAGGACGACAAATGTGAATTGGTGATAAATTAAAATGGGTATTTTAATTTATCGATTTTGATTATATCAAAATAATAGTTCATATCGTTATGTATCGTGATCGGGAAACTTGATGGGTCACGAGCAAAAGGAGAACTAGAAGAATGAGGTTCCAATTAATTAATTAACAAGTGTGGTACAATTAATTAATTGTGTTGCTTGTTAATAGGCCCAGATTAATTAATTTGATATGGTTAAGTTTAAAAGACAAGCCCACTTGAACTTATATTAATAAGATATTAAGGTTTCCGAAAAATAGAACAAAATACAATTCATTATCTTGGTAGCATAAGAAAAGAGAAATCATAATTCTTTCATTCTTATTCCTTTTGTAGATTGACATTGGAAGCTGGATAATTGGAGGGGTGTAGATTGCAGATCGTGATTGTTCATGCTTCAAGATCAGCAAAGAAGTTTGTAAAATCCATAAAATGTATAATTTCTATTACAATTTTTTTCTAAACACAAAAAAGATCATTGATGGAAATTCAAATTTGTTTTATTTTCTGTTTTACATGTTAAGTAAATTCCCAAGAGTCTCTACTAACAATTATTAAGTCAATTAACCATCTAATTCAACTAAGCTTGTTCAAATATCCTAATTCAAGATGAAAAGCTTCGCCCTAAACAACCAAAAATCTATGAGATGATCATCTTAATAGTGATATAGAGAGAAACTGCAAATTTTTGTTAATGGTAATATCCCCCCAGCAATTAAAAGATAAAATAACTAAACAACATATAAAGTATTTAAACTACTATTAACAAGATTGTTCCTTTAAGAGGAACCCCAAGCCTTAATAAGTTTTTGAAATTCCAAGCCATGTAAGAAACACAAAAAAACCTTTAAATATACTCTCAAATTGATTTTCTACATGTAATAAAAATTAACAAGCGTACATATACTATAAAACCCAAATTTCAAGGAAATCTGAAATGTTAATATAACTAATTGTGTATTCACTACATTGCGAAAATGACTTATAATAAATTAGAATATTCTAACCACATAAAATCAAACTTGTAAATACATATACATCATGAATAATTCTCCAAACAAATATTAAAAGAAACAAGAAATTTAATACTCCAAAACTAACTTTAATGGAACAAAGAACCTAATATTTCGAAACTAAAAATAAAAAAAAATGCTAGATATTTAAATAATTAAAACACCCTATTAATAATTAAGTTTTACTTGGCATCTCATGGAATACCGCTTAGTCGAATATGTCACGCATCCAACTCGACCCAAACTAACGTGTAAGTTGGAGAGAAAACAGTGAGTATTATGAGAAAGTACTCAACATGATATAACGTGCAGTTCTATCGATATAAATACTTAGAGTAAAGTTATTTAATTTCACCTATCATTTAAAGTCACATTAACGCCACCTAGACTGGGGTTGTAATCACAGTGGAGCTACATAGCATTACTCAAATACTTAATGAAAATTTGTATATACTATACCACATTGCGTCAAGAGTAGTTGGCAATCAAACCAAGCAATTGAAGAATGCACACATTGAAATAATTACGATTAAAATCTATTTTTATGGCCACCCCAAGCTGTCATCTACCATTAGAAAAGAGTGCATGGACGAGTGTTTGTCATTGTCCTTATATTTTTTGAACTATTACTATAAGTTGTCCTTGAATTAACATGGTATTTAAATCTAATCTTCCTACTTTACATTTCTTTGGTTTTTATTATTTTATAATATTAAATATAATATCATTTTATGTGTAATTAATGTTTAAACATGATTCTCGTTTTCCAATAGTTGATATTTCAAAAATGTATGTTGTTATTAACTAAAGAGAAATGAGAAGAAAATAGAGAGAATCAATATACTTATTTTATTGAAAACTAAAGTTCTATATTTATAGGGAAAAGTGAGGGTTGCACGGGGTACAATAGTCATAATGATTAGAACTATAGAGATACAATGGTCATTCACTAATGAATATTTAGTTTACTACACTCTCCTTTGAATGAATCATTACATAATATATGTCTCATTAAAAATCTTATTTGCTAAAAATTCAATGGAGAAAAAGTATCAAATGAAGGAAAAAAGAAATATTATTTTTTTGAGTATTAAAACAAGTACGTTGCCTCGTTAAAACATTTCCAAGATAACCAAATGGATGAAACCTAAACGAAGGATAAATAGTACAAATACCCTCCCTAATGTTGATAATCAAAGATCATTAGTCGACGCTTTCTTATCCCATTTACCAATTTTTTGAATGTAAACATCGACGATGCTTTTATAAATAAGTTGGTTGCATTATCACTTGAACGAATTTGTTAAACATCGATATCACCAATCTTTTGAAACTCATGCATATAGAATAATTTTGAAGAAATATAATGTCTCATGTCTCCTTTGATATAGCTTCACTTGAGTTATGCAATACAAACTATATTTTCTTCATACATTATATTCGTGTATTTTTATTTGACTTAAGTTAACATAATAGTTTGTTAAAAAAAAAATATTGTTATTGATCTCTTCAAGTTTCTCATATACAAGTTATAGCATGTGAGAGTAAAATCATAAAGTTATATTAACGTTAAATGTCTTGTCTGTGATTAAAATCCCCAGCTAGCATCCCCCACTGGTTGTAGTCAGCAGCTAGATCTTTGAGTTCTTTCCGCAACTACCTTCTGTTCACATAATAGCAACTAGCATAGATTGCGGAAAATATTAAGCACTCTAGATGGATGCTTTATGGTTCCTCTGAGATATGACATTTTCCAAAATAGCTACACTTGTCTTGATTCAATAATTTCATATTTGTCAAATTTCATTTTGTTCTTGTACTGTATCACTTTGTCATTATTCACATTAGGTTCAAGAATAGCTAGAACACTAACTTTATGTTCCTCAACTAGAAATTTAATGCGTTTGGCTTCTTTCTTTGCAATGCCCCTTGTTGGAAAACTAATCATGAATGGGCAAACAACATATAGAAGATGGTTAGTGTATTCAATTTGTTTGGACAGGATCTTTTGTTTTTGCTGCAAGTTGTCTAAGATAGAAAAAGAGATGAGAAATATTGGTCAATTGAGAAATGATGGATACAAAGATTGGCATAATATGCATCGATGTCTTATAGAACATGAAGTGGCTAAGGAGCATATAGGTTGTATGACTTGTTGGATGGAATAGGAAAATAGGCTTCAAACAAAACATACAATTGACGAAAGCATACAGTTGGCCATCAACAAAGAAAGTGAGCACTGGAAACAAGTGTTAACAAGGATAATTGCTATTGTGAAAAGACTCGCTAAAAATACTTTGGCATTTCGAGGATATTGTGAGCGACTTTATATTGAGAACAATGGATCTTTTTTTGCAAATGATAGAAATGGTTGCTGAGTTTGATCCAATAATGGAAGAACACATTCGACGTGCTCTATCATGTGAAATTTAGTATACATATCTTTTTCCTAAGATTCAAAATGAATTGATACAAATGTTGGCAAGCGAGGTAAGAAGTGCAATTGTCACAAAAGTAAAACATGCAAAATATTTTTTAGTCATAGTTGATTGTACTTCAAATGCTAGTCATGATGAGCAAATGTCTCTAGTAATACGATGTGTGGACGATTCAATAGATGCGGCCAATGGTACAAGAATATTGGATCGAGTGTTTAAAGATAGATGATACATCAGGACTTGGACTTTTCGCTGAACTTAAAAATGTGTTAAACAAACTTGAGCTTGATATTGACAAAATAAGAGGTCAAGAGTATGACAATGGAGCTATATGAGCGGAAAACATAGAGGTGTACAAAGAAGGTCAATGAAATAAATCCTAGAGCTTTTTAATACTCCATGGAGTTGTCATAGCCTTAATCTAGCATTATGTAATATGGTAAATCGTTGTTCTAAAGACATCTACACATTGTTCCCTTCTTCTCCCAAACGATGAAAATTTTTTAAAGATAAGGTTGAAGGTCGACACTTAAACCATTGTCACACACACGCTGGNTTTTACTTGATTTGGCTAACATTGCTGAAGATGCTAAAACATAGAGTGATGCTGAATCCTTAGCAACATATGAACTTGAGAATTTTGAGTTCTTACTTGGCATGGTAATTTGGTATAAGTTGTTGCATGCAATCAATATTGTCAATAAATAATTTCAAGTCGAAAACATGGATATTGATGAAGCCATCAAACTTTTACAAACACTTATTTCGTTTCTCAAAAATTATAGAGAATCTGGCTTTGCCAGTGCCATAGATGAAGTTAAACCAATGGCAAGTGAAATGAGGATCGAAATTGTATTTCGAGAAAAACGTAGCATTCGAAAAAGAATCAATTTGAAGAAAAACATAGCATTTGAAGAAAATGAATGCTTTTTCCCAAATACTTGCATTATTTAAATATTTTGCTAACTATATCGGTTACAGTTGCATCACCAGAAAGAAGTTCTGATCAACTATGTCACAACAAAGATTGAATGAATTGGTCATGTTATCCATTGAAAAAGAAATGGCTAAAAAATTCGACTATTCAAATTAGATTGATATTTTTGCCTCTCTAAACCGCAAAACGAGTTGTATTTAAGTGATCGTTTAGAACATTTTCGCATTATTATTTGATTTCAATATAAATATTTTGAATATTTCATTTTGTTTTTTATTTTATTGTTGATTCTAAGTTACCATAATTACTTCCATAAAACTCTTCTAACAGATTTTTTTTTGATTATTTACTATAATTTAGGCGCCCAAATTTTGAAGTTCACCTCAAGCCCCGCGAAGCACGAGTACAACCCTGCATCTAGGTACTCAGAATTCTACGTGAAGGAGATACCACCACCTTCAGAGTCTTCACAAGATGTAAGTTAGCACTGGGAATTGTTGATAATTGGTTTAAAATGTTAGTTTTGACTAACTTTGACCAATTGGTAAGTGAGACCCTTTAGTTGATTATGGAAAATCGAAGGATGAACTTGTTCTACCCTGCATGTAGATAATTTCTGTTTCTCCAATCAATTTCAGGTGAATGATAAATTAAGACCGTAGCTAAAATGCTTAACACGTGGAAATTGTTAGAAATCATATTAGTGTGATTGAATATTCTATTAATCATGGCGTGACACGTGATGGAATGTTCTAGAATATGTTTGACTAGAAGAGTATGTAGTAAAATAAAGTTGTTGTAGAATTGTTACTTTTCAATAAGTGTGTCTCTTCAAATAAAGATTATTTCCAATAGTTGTGTCTTTTTCAAGAGTCGTGTCTTTTGAGATACAACTTTCCAACAACTATATAAGCTTCCCCATTTGTAGTTTTGCCATACACATGATCCATGCACTATTATATTTGCATTATACACTAAATAATTCTACCTTTATTTTGAGTTGAGTATCATATAAATAAAATTCAAAATGTCAGTAGTCTCATTGGTTTACATAATTTGGAGTACTTCTGTTATGAAACGTGATCATTGTACGTACACATGATCCATGGACTATTATATTTGCATTTTGCACCAAATAATTCTACATTTATTTTGAGTTGAGTATCATATACAAAGAATTCAAAACATGAATTGTTTCATTGGTCTACACAATTCGGAGTACTATTACAAAACGTGATCATTGTATCTTGGGAGATTAAAAAGAAAAAAGAAAACTCTTGCCCCTACCGAATTTGCGTTACTACATTTCTCGTTTCTACATTTCTACTTTCACATATTTCGTTTCAATAAATCGAAGTTCTGTCCAATTTGTGCTCGTAAAATGTTAGTTATCCGATATATAATTTATTCCCAATTAATTTTTCCTAAAGGAATCACTAACAATTTTGCCTTTTTCTATGATTATTTTCCCATGTTCCATTTCAAACCATTTTGTGGTAACTTTTCTGTTTTGTTCAGCATCCTTCTAGGCTTCCAAGGGTTTAATGAATGAGTTTTTTTGGTGTCCAAGATGATGACAATGGTCGTAATAGCTAGGTGGTTTCTCATAATATATTTTCTGCCAAACTCCAACTCTTCCATACCAATCCAAACTCTGTCAAACATGTTTGGAAACATCCTCGTTAGGTCGAATAAGCAACTCAGTTGCTTTGTCAATACACAAATGTTTGCAAATTGGATTAACTATAGAGAACATCGCCCATTTTTCTTTTTAAGAAGATGTAAAGAAGAACTAGTAGATCAAGCGGACGATTGGAGATTCTTTAGAGGGATGGAAAATTATATTCCACTTGAATATTCTCATTGGTAATCCACTTATCATCAATGTAGGTTTCCTAATAATTTCAAATAATTCTTACCCGCAGGCATACAGAATCGTTGACAAGTAATAATGTGATGAGTAAAGAGCATTACCCCCACATGAAATAAACTTTAAATTGAATTCTATTGGTTTGTGTTGACACCCTAAAAGTGCATCCCAAGATTAAAGGCCCAAGGTGCGAAGCCCAATGTGAAAGTCCAGGATAAAGGTCTAGATAGAACCATTGATGAATCTAATAGAAGTCCAAGAACAAAGAAGCATCATCGCCCAAACTTGCAAGACGCCCAGAGGCTAAGCGAATGAAGTGCCATATGATCGCCCAGAGCGATAGTCCTATCATCGCCCAAACCTTCAAGTCACCCAGAGTTTGGGCAAATCTAAGGCGTTATGGTCATTTAATTCAACAGTTATGAAAGCGGTTATTAGACAAATTCGACATACCCCACGATCCAATGATGGACAATTAAAAGGTAAGAGTAATGGCAACGGTTATGAGATAACCTCTCCCAACAAGTCGGTCATCATGAAGAAAGTAGATAGTTACGGAACAGTTGAGCAGTTTCGAGCAGTTTTATCACCCATAAGTCATCAAGGAAATATAAAAAGGAAATGAAGACAGAAGAAAACCCCGAATCAAAAACTCTCAACAGAATATATAATTTCAATTTCTTAGTTTAATTTTAAAACTCTTCTTTCAGTACTTGTGTGCTTGCGCCCCTTGGAGGCATTTTGTTTGTTTCCGATTGTAAATTTTCGCCAATAAAACACCCATTTTTGAGACTTTGTCTCAAGAGGTCTGTTCCTTACACAATCGTCTGATCATTTTTTTAATTGTTAGCGACAGAACCCGCGAAACAGTTTGATATCAAATTCAAATGTAAATAACAAAAGAGAATGCTTTGATTATCTTTAAATTATCTGCTAATTAACTAAGATGAATTTAATAGGAGATGCATGTATTAGAATTATGAATCCAACTATTATAATTCTCTTTCTAATTCTCGACATACGTAATTTAGTGTGATTTGTATATAGCTGGCAATTGATAATCCAATTTTATTTAAAAATCTCTTCCAAAATAAGTTAAACAATTCAAAGTACGAATCATATTCTGATAGAATGCATAATAGCTATTTAATTTGTTATATTTCCTCATATTTTGATGATTACAATCGCTCAAGTTTCTAATTTTGGTTGGATCAAATTGGACTCAATTTCACAAGTTTTGGAAAGCAGAATTGAAGCTCAAAAGAAAAAGACAAAGTGCATGATATTGAAGCGAACTTTACTTAAGGCGGGGGCACGCCTTATTGATCCGAACGGCTAAAGACTAATAGGCGGGGTTTCTGTGAAGGAAGATTATACCTATTTTCCAAAAGGAATAAGAATTTAATATCTTATAGAGTTTCTCATAAGTGTAGTTTTTATACCTATTCACGCGATAAATCATGTTATTTTTGTTGTCTTTTGAATAAAATTGTACCTAATTTATGTTAAATTGTATTTTGTAGGATAAAACTTTATGTTTAATGAAGAATTGAAAAAAAGAACGCAAAATGGCGGAAAATGACAAAAATCCAAGCTATGAACATGTACGAAGCGATGGAATGGGAAGAAGGTTAAATTGACAATTGGATGGAAATTTGGAATCAAATTCCACACTTTGAGAATTAAAGGACCGAATTTTATTATTTCTAAAGACTGAGGACTAAAAGAAACATATAGCATTAATGGGCTTCAAATTGGAATTGCACTAGGATTGAATTAGTGTTGGATTGAGTAAAAATGGGGCAGCCTTTGAAGGAGTAAAATAAGGTTTGAATTTCTCTTTCTTTTAGTCTCCTAAGGAAACACAAACATTGGAGAATATATATACACATTGAAGAAAAAAAAGGAAGAAGTCGGCAAGCTTGGGGAGAGTTTGTTGGAAGCAATTTGTTATGAAGTTGCACAAAAGAAAGAATTGCAGAAGAAAGAGAGAAGAAGGGGAAGAGATATAGAGAGAGAAATTCAAAGATAGAAGAAGAATTAAGTAATTGTATTCAATTTCACGACCCCTTTCCTCATGTTACAAAACAACCTCTATTTGCAATTCTCCAACTAATTCTCTACTTGGCGCCAACAATCATATCCTAACGGCTACAACAGAATTAACAGATTAACAACTACACACTACACATGTTAATAACAGAATTCCACTTCAATCAGCTACAATACTTGTCGTTCCTTCTTCATCAGCCAATTACTTCATAACAGCTAACCCTCCCTTCAAGAACCCTTGTCCTTAAGGGAGAACTCAAGAAAGCGTTGTCTTATTTCAGAAGCAAATTCCCACGTACCATCAGCTGGAGAAGAATTGTTCCAATGGATTAACAACTTCGCTACAGCCACATTACCCATTTTCACAAGTTTACGCTCCAGAATAGCAATTGGTTTAGCCACTGTTTCTTCTCCTAAAAAGTTATGTAAAGGAATGTGCTGGAATGATGAACCGTAAGCTTATTTTAGTTGAGTGACATGAAAAACATTGTGAATTTTGCTGCTGCAGGTAGCTCTAATTGGTATGCCACTGTACCAATTTTATCAACTACCTTATAAGGACCAAATAATTTAGCTACAAACTTTTGGACTGGTTTACTAGTGACTGACGATTGTCTGTAAGGCTGCAGTTTGATATAAACCCAGTTACCAATTTGAAATGTCCTCTTAGATCTGTGTTGATCTATTTGTTGCTTCATTATGTGCTTAGCATGATGAAGTTGAGCCTTGTACCTATATTAGATCTTCTTTTTCCTGTAATAGGCAATTAACTGCTACATTTGGGGAATCTCCAAGAAAACATAGGATGTGTAATGGAGTCACAATTCCATATAAAAATTGGAATTGAGTCATTTCCAAGGCTGAATGGAAATTAGTGTTGTACCAATATTCAGTAATAGGTAACCATTTCACCCAATTACCACTAAATTGACTACATATGCATCTCAAATAAGATTTCACACATCTATTAACGACTTCCGTCTGGCCATTCGTTGGAGGGTGATAAAAAGAGCTAAGATGCAATGTAATTCCCTATAAAGAGAAGTATTCCTACCAGAATGTGCTTAGGAACACAAGGTCTCTATCGTTTACAATGGAAGAGAGATTTCCATGTAATTTGAATACATTCTCTACATACACAGCTGCAATTGTAGTGGCTGTATAGGGATGAGATAGAGCAATAAAATGCGCATACTTCGAGAGTCTATCCACGATCACCATAATAATAGATATATCCCCTGACTTTGGAAGTCCTTCGATAAAGTCCATACTAATATCAGTGAATATAGACTTTGGTACAGGAAAGTGGCTATAGCAATCCACGACTTGCTACATTTTTGGTTTGTACTATTGACACACTTGACAATTTCTCATGAACTCCCGAATAGTTTTCCAGAGACCTTTCCAATATAGCATTGTAGCTAAACGTTGATAAGTAGCATGAATTCCTGAGTGACCCCCCGAAGGTGTGGAATGGAAAAGATATAGTAGATGTTGCTGCAACTCCTGATCATGTCCCACCACTAGCCTTCCCTTCCTTCTTAAGTGATCATTGTGCCACGTAAAATTAGAATGACTTTCAGGATTAACCTGAATTTCTTTAATTGTTTGTTGTAATGCAGAATCCTGTACGTAGGAAGCTTTAATTTTATTAAACAAGTCAGTCTCCATTACAGATAAAGTTCTTAACGAAACTTCTTGATATGGCAGCCTTGACAGTACATCAGCAACCAAATTCTCCTTACATTACTTGCACACGATCTCGTAATCATATGACATTAACTGGGCTAGCCACGTATGTTGACTAGGAGTTATCAATTTCTACTCCAAAAGGAACTTCAAGGGCTGATGATCAGTACGAATTATAAAATGTCTCCCAACTAAGAAATGATGCCACTTCTTCACTATAAACAGAATGGCGAAGAGTTCTTTATCGTAGACTGACAATTTTTGATGCTTTCACTCCAAGAAAAAGAAAAAAGGCCTTTTGTAACATGCAAAAGGCAACATTCATCAATAGCATGTTGCTAAAAGGGGTCTATGGCAACATGCAGCAAGTGTATGTTGCTATTGATTGACAAAATTGAGTTTTGACAACGTTTTTTAATGAATGTTGTTAATGCATCCTTTTGCAATGTTTGCGATCTGTTGTCTTTAATTTTTTTTTTTT
>CAIGRF010383901.1:9749-20944 GCA_903798235.1 Fraxinus ornus | reverse complement strand
GTGGATATTGACTTGGACCAAGGTTAGTCTTTTGATTGTTTTCGTTAATTTAGTTTTCATTGTTATTAATTACGTTATTTACAATTGTTTGCATACAAAAACCCCCCAAATCATTGTACGGAGTATAAAATATTAAATTACACACTCTTCGTGTGATCGACCCTTACTTCCACTACTACATTAGTTTTAGAGGTTTAATGACTATTTTTGGGTACCTACGACATCATACCAAATTTTGTATTCTGTATTATGCATTAGTTTGATACTTTTTATTTATTTTATTTATTTTTTGAATTTTCAATAAGTCCAGTTTGACAACCCTTTTTTTTTTTTTTTGTAAAGAATGAGTTTTTATGGTAATTTTTTGGAGAATCTGTCGTTAAAAAGTAGGGAAACTTTTTGGGTTTATGCGAATAAATTTTACTATGAGAATGTATGATTGAAAACTATATGAAATAAAAAGATTGTTAAAAGAATAATTACCAAACAGGGCTAAATGTCTTCATTAAGATCTTTTATAAGATAGCTTTCACTCATAAATCATGGTAGAGTTGGCAAACGAGCCGAGCCGGCTCGGCTCGGTTCATTACCCACGAGCTTGAGCTCGAGCTCGTGGCTCGTTATAAAACGAGCCGAGCTCCTGCTCGGCTCGTTGCTCGTGGGCGAGCTCGGCTCGGTCCACGAGCTCGTACTGTAGCGAGCTGAGCCGAGCTACTCGGCTCGGGTTTGCCTTTTTCGATTTTTTTTAACTATCCTTCTAAAAAAACAAAAATTAGATGAGCCGCTCAACAAAAACGAGCCTAGCAGGCTCGACTCGCCTACCGAGCCGCCTGCTCGGCTCGTGCTCGGGTCATTTTTTGACGAGTCCGAGCAGCTCGTGAGCAACTACAGTACGAGTCGAGCGGCCGAGCCGATGAGCCGCTCGACTCAATTGCCACCACTAAATCATGGTAGTTTTTTCCTTCTTTTATGCAACACTAGTGAGAAGCACGTGTCGTAGTATAGTTGGCTATGTCATAGCGTTGACTGCTTTTTGATTATTTTTAAAGATATCACTAATTAATCTTATTTAACAAAATTTTTTCAATAGAAAACTTGAAAGTTACAATGAAAAATAAAACTCGATTGCTGAAAGTTCAAACCGATAAAACTTGGTAGGCAGTATAACCCCCATCTGGAGATCATGAAAGTTCAAACCAATAAAACTCGATTGCTTGCTCAATTTCAAAGCCAATCAATGCGCATCTTATATATTAATATATTAACTGCATGATAGTGTCCATTCCAAGTTGAACTGTAACTCACCGTATCCAATTGTGATCGACCTAACCGGTCAGGTAGCGGAGGTCGAGGGGACAGCGCCCCCTTGTGGGGTCCAGGGGCAACGTCCAGCGGTGATCGACATGACCAGTCAGGTCGTAGGGGTCGTGGGGACAGTGTCCCCTCGTGGGGGTCCGAGGGCAATGCCCCTGGTGATGATCGACCTAATCGGTCAGGTCGAGGGGGCAACGCTCCAGGTGGTGATTGAAATTCAGTAATAATTACTAAAAAAATAATTCAGTAATAATTCCGTATCTAAATGAAATTCAGTATTTGGCAAAATTACTAAGAAATAATTAGTAATAATTCCAAAAATCGCCACATTTTTCTCAATATAGAAAAAAAATTTTACATTTTATTACAATATAGTTGTCAATTATAACCTAATCTGATTAAAAAAAGAATGAGAAACCCTCTCGAGTTTATTCATCTTATTTCATTTCTCTCCACAGGACAATTTTATGCTAATAAAAGAATATGTATTATGTATATCAATGTGAAAAAAATTTGGGTGCGCGCACAGAGACAGGCCGTGTCTTGTCTCCTTGCCTCACGGAGACACCACATTATTTTTCTTTTCTTTTACATTTTGAGTCAAAACGAACTCAAACCCACCCACGGTTTCTATACAATCAATTCCCATTTAAATTCACAGAATTCCCAAAATTTCATTATTCATAGCAATTCACAAATCATAATATTAATTCTGTAAATCACAAATCAATCTGTAAAAATATACTAAAAGCTGAAAAGTCTGAAATTTCAAATATCATCTCTAGTAGTTGAGATCTCTTATGCCTTATTGTTTTTCTACTTTTGGCGCTGCTATTTCTCATGCGATTTATCGACGGTTGAGAAGCCAGAGGGAAGCTCAAAGATTTTGGGGCCTGCTTCATTTTGACGGTTTCATTGTCGAATTTTGAGAATGAAAATTGAGGGTTTGGGAAATGGGAAAATCGGAAATGACGCATGTAATGTTGACGATAGGTAATTGCGACACGTGTTCAGTCAGAAAACTCGCTCTTTTATATTGTTAAGATAAGAAACTAGTGCAATGCCCATCATTAAACATTTATTCTCAAAAATCGACATCTAACTCAAGTTTCCCACCTAATTTTCATTTTATTGGCCTAAAATAATGACACAAAAATTTTCACACCTGAACTATTCATTCATCTAAATATCTGTTTACAACAGTTCAATAATCACAAACTATGCTAAAATGGTTTAAGGATGTATAATGTAGTATTTTTGGGTTTAGCATTTAAATTCAATTATTTTAAACTATCGAGCATGAATTAACTCATTCCTTCACAATGCAAAAATTAATTTACGTGCATAAATAATATCAAATTGTACATGAACAAGCATACATCACTATAAGCATGTAACTTATTCATAGTCCATAAAACAGTACATAGTTTCAAGTATATACATTATAGCCGGTAAGGTTACTTAATCCATATAAGCAAGCAAACTAAAAAGAAAATCAATTTGAAGTCTTTTTAAAAATTTCAATTTTTCTAATTTTTTTTTTCATATATAATAAAGCAATAAAACTTTACACTATCACGCAAAAGTAATAAAAAAATGTAATGTTTTTCCCACTCCCAAACTTTCTCTAGTATTGAATGAGATGTTTGCTTGCATATTTTTAGAGTGTTTTCGGAAAGGAAGAGGGATTTAGACATTCTTTGCGCATGTAGAGAACTAGGGTGAAGTTGACCAGTTCATTCAAGCAAACGTCTTTGCCAGTCTCCACTCCATCATGCTTATGTAAGCTTTATATGCATATACAATCATTTATTGACGATTACTCGCGGGGTATATTTCTTAGAGGATTAATAGTATAAAACCCACCTAAAAACGTTTCCGATTGCGATATACCCCCATACCTATTGAAAATCACATAAAACTCCCATATTTTGAAACATTTTGTGCGAAAATCCCCTACCGTCCAATTCCGTTAATGTTACCGTTACAAACAGTAAAAATTGTAAAAATTAAAAAAAAAGTAATTACAATTGTCATCCTAAACTTTTTTATTTTTTATTTTACAAATTACACTAAAATATTTATTTGTACCCATATTCTCAAAACTTTAAAACTTATCTTCTACCCCACCCACCCCCTACCACATCCCACCCTAAACCAAACAAAAAAACGTACAAAATTCTTCCCATTTCTACTCCTCTCTCAATCCCCACCTTATATCGCCCATGCTCAATCCAAAATCAACTATTTNCCGCTAGTTCATTGATTGTAACAATTTGCCGCTAAGTTAAACATCAAATTCGTAATTATTTGATCCCTTTAACTTGTGAAGCACTAGGATTTGATGATTTTTTACGATAGAGGTTATTAAATCTTAATAAGGATGTTTAAATAGATTGAATGCGACCACTGGTATTTATGTTATCTAGTTCATCGATTTCTCTATTGTGTAAAGCTGTTATTAAATTGAATCTTGAGCGCTGGTCTGAGATTATTTAATAATTAGGGTTAATTAGAACGATGTTTTCTAACTAACTAAAAATAAGGAGAGATGGGAAAATAATTTCAACGGTGAATATTCAAAATATGAATTGAATTATCATTGCATCTATGATCAATTGTGGATTCTGACGGTGCATGTGGACTTAGACTAGTGTTAGTCTTTTGATTGTTTTCGTTAATTTAATTTTCACTGTTATTAATTACGTTATTTACAATTGTTTGCATACAAAAACCCCCCAAATAATTGTACGGAGTATAAAATATTAAATTACACACTTTTCATGGGATCGACCCTTACTTCCACTACTACATTAGTTTTAGAGGTTTAACGACTATTTTTGGGTACCTACGATAGCATACCAAATTTTGTATTCTGTATTATGCATTAGTTTGATACTTTCTATTTTTTTTTTCTTTTTAGAATTTTCAATAAGTCCAGTTTGACAACCCTTTTTTTTTGGTAAAGAATGAGTTTTTATTGTAATTTTTTGGAGAATCTGTCATTAAAAAGTAGGGAAAATTTTTGGGTTTATGCGAATAAATTTTGCTATGAGAATGTATGATTGAAAACTGTATGAAATAAAAAGATTGTTAAAAGAATAATTACCAAACAGGGCTAAATGTCTTCATTAAGATCTTTTATAAGATAGTTTTCACTCATAAATCATGGTAGAGTTGGCAAACGAGCCGAGTCGGCTCGGCTCGGTTCATTACCTACGAGCTCGAGCTCGTGGCTCGTTATAAAAAGAGCCGAGCTCCTGCTCGGTTTGTTGCTCTTGGGCGAGCTCGGCTTGGTCCACGAGCTCGTACTGTAGCGAGCTGAGCCGAGCTACTCGGCTCGGGCTTGCCTTTTTCGATTTTTTTTAACTATCCTTCTAAAAAAAACAAAAATTAGACGAGCCGCTCGACAAAAACGAGCCTAGTAGGCTCGACTCGCTACAGTACGGAATTAACGAAATTGAACGGTATGGCTTTTTTCAAACAAAATGTTTCAAATAGAGGGTTTTCTGTGATTTCCAATAGGTACGAGTTATATCGCAATTTGAAATATTTTTAGGGGGTTTTTTTTTTGCTATGAGAAGTTTGAAGCATTTCTACTTATTGTCCTCAAGGTTTCAAAATAAAATCAAGTAAGCAAAATAAAAGGGTAAAGAAGGGAATTATATACTCCCGAATATATGTTTGACAGTGGAGGCTAATTTGAAACGAAATTTCCGCATCTAGATGATTTACTTGGATGCATCGTTTTCCTTATCCATTGTTAATTTATATGTTTTCAGTTGTCATGTGACTATAAAATAAAAAGAAATTAACCATTAATAATCAATTATACTATAATTTTTCGGTATTGATAGAAATTAATATTTGTTCTTGTTTGGTACTCATTAAAATTTTTCATTTTCATTCTTTTATTTATTTTTAAAAATATATTTTTCAATAAAATAATATTTTTCATCATATCAATAACTTTTCCTTTTTTTTCAAGCACATATTTCTCATCACATCACTTCAAAAAAATGCATTCTCTCATTTTAATGTGCACCAAACACACTAAATGCTAAAATTCTTGGTAACACTGATTTTCTGGTGCTTTTGCGTTATTATGCAAGTGGAAAGCACCAACAACCAATTTGGATGGGACGAAAAACCCTAGTTACAAATGTCAATTAATCAACCATAAATTGATATTATTGGAATGCATGGTTTATGAGTTCGGGCCCGAAAAACTCGACGTGGCCTCAGTTTGTACTCCATAACTGCCACTATACAAACTTTACTCCAGAACTGCCACTATACAAACTTGTTTCAACGGTTCAATTATCACATTTTCTCAAAATACAAAAAGATTACATTCAAATGCAGACGGTGAAGTTAAATTAAAACCAGGTAATACGCGCCCATACATGGATAGTTGTTTTTTCTTGCACTTTACATAACAAAAAGGCTCTTAATTTGACGAACATGCAAGTTTGTTTATTTAATTATATACAAGTAGGAGCTAGTACATTTATGCGTTTTGTTATTTTGGCACTAAAAAGCTCGAACTGGGGCACTTGTTCGAAAATATAGGGTCCGTTTGATTGCAAAGATGAAAAATGGGTGGAAAGAAAATTTTTTTAGGAAATTGATTTGTCTATAAATTATTTTAATGTGAATTATAATTAATTGTGTTTGATTGATATAATTTTCCACCTGAAAAAATGTTGAAAGTTCGGTATCCGTTTGACTTCGTTTTTATGAAAATTGTCCATTAAAGTGATCATTTTTCTACCATTGGGTCTAGAATTTGTTTCAAAAAAGAAAAAAAAAATTACCATACCGAATACCATTTGTTTGACTTTGTTTTGCATGTAAATTGTCAATAAAAGTGATAACTTTTTTTACTATTGTGTCTAGAATTCTTTCCAATTGCAAAAAGGAAAAAAAAAACCAAAACATCAAAAATTTATTTTTCTCAAAAAGGTGGATACTGAGGAAAGGTGGAAAAAACTTTTCGAAGAAAATTTTGATTATCAAACACTACAAAAGTTGAATTTTTCATTTTCCATGGAAGATATTGTGTATCAAACGGAGCCATATTTCTTGTTGGGGAGTCTAGTTATTGGCTTCAGCCTCAGGAGGACTGATGGAATGCATGATTATGCACATGTAGTACGTTGACTTTTATGCCACTATCTATAATTATAAATTCGTTAAGTTTGATAATTGATTTTAACTAGGAAAAAGCTATACGTACTACATAATTGTCCCGAATTGTTTACTTGATGCTGACATGGCACTTAGGAAGTCAAACGCTGAGGGACAGTGAAATCACGTGATACTCTCGCTTAACACCCAAAACTGAAGATCTATCTTTCCTCTGAATAAACCTCCCTAATCCCAAATTTCACCTCCTCCCATCGCAAACCTCTCTCACGTAGGCGGAGGAGGGTCTGGTGGCAGTATTTACATCAAGTCACCAAAAATGTAATGTATTGTAGTCCAACCGTGCTTTGTTCCTTTCGTTATGAATCTTTACCATAGAGGTCAACGTTGCATTGTCTTTGGGCGACAAATATGATTTACCATGTGAATATCAGCTATCTGCTTCCATTTTGCATCATATATACACTTTTTGAGTTATATGTCCAATTCGCTTTTTATGTGTACTTAGATTACTTACAATGCTTTCAGTGTAAACTGTATGGATGCATATTTCCTACTGTAGGAACTGCACTGTGTTCCATTTTCTTCACTCTCTCTTATTATATGCACAAAACTTTACTTGATCGATTCCAATCTATTTCTCTAGGAACCTGTCATAAGATATCTGTCAGTTAGACTGATATTCTTTTTCTCCCTGTACTTTTTTGGTAGTAGTTATCTTAGAAATCCCTCTTTTAGTTTTCCTGGCCTAAATCTGTTTAAAGCCTTGGTCTTCGCTTGATTCCACATGTGGCAAGATATTTCTAACTCCTCACGTAATTTATGCCCCGACAGTTCCCTTGATGCTGAACTTCTTTAACGTGAGCACTATGGTCTTTTGGCTTCTCTAGCTCTTCTTTTAAATGATTTTGATAGAGGAATTACTTAAGGTCTATGTTCTTCAGAACTGTGATATGGATTTACCAATTCAACTTGTCCTAGTTGGTTTAGGATGGCCGTTTCCATAACTGAGGTCAGGGGGTTAAAGGATTGGTACCTCTCTTCCCTATACCTCCCCTTCAAAAAAAAAAATTTAATAATAATAATAATAATAATAAATAAATAAATAATAATAATAAATAAAAAATAAAAAAAATCTGTGATGTGGATTTATGTTAAATTGTTTCATGTGAGATATTTTGAAGTTTAGGTCTGTATCTTGTTGTAAGTTACGAATGCATCAGTGATATACATAGAGCTCAGTATTAACTTAGGTGAACTATCAACTTACAGGAAATCTATTAAACCCTCAATAATACAATATCTCCAGTATTCTATGCTATGTAGGCTTATAAGAGAAGGATCCATTGAAATATACAGACCATAAATAAATAAATAAATATAGAGTACTTTTTCGAGACTTTTGTGGACTGAAGATAATTTTTGATACCACATCACTTTGTAGGTGCAAGCTGCACCGATGTAACCATATAACTTTCAATCCCCTCTTTGGTCCAAGGGTGGGGTGCATTTAATATTATGCAATGGGAAGATGGAGTTGATGTTCAAGCAGTTCTCTCATTTCTTCACTTTGGAATTTGGACCTGAAAGGCGATTGGTTGTAAAGCATTACGGAAAGCCTACATGTCTATTGTTGTACGACTTGGCCCAAACTTGTCAAAAACAACAATAAAAGAATAACAAGCTACGCCTTGTCTCTGAAAAATTTGAAGTCTAATTACGTGAATTTTTTTGGCATCTTTATTGGTTTCCTTGCTGTATCTAACAACTAGGTCCTTTGCAACCACAACTGGCCATGTTGTTTTGATTTAATCCTCCCTCTACTAAGCTGTTCTATTGACACCACTGCACTCTTGTTGGAAAAAATAATTTTCTATGTTGTTGGCTCACCAAGGTACTCTTGCCCTCTAGAAAACTTTTACTTTGATGCTTTAGCACTCACAATAGCCCTCTACAATTCTACTTGCGCTCCCGCTTTATGTGACTTGGGATTTCAAGAGCTATTTGTTTGTAATTTGTGTTTGATAGGTGTTGAATCTGTCCCTCTATATTAATTTGTATGTGTTTAACCTTGAACTTTGTTACCTGTAAATCATTTTTGTTTCCCAGATACTGTAATGGCCAGAATCATGTTGTGGCTGATTGTTCTTTTGTTAAAAACAGGACAGGAAGTGGCAGGATAAGTGCTACTGGAGGTAATGGATTTGCTGGAGGTGGTGGTGGAAGAGTTTCTGTTAATGTTTTTAGCAGGCATGATGATCCTGTATTTTTGGTCCACGGTGAGACCTGTTAAATTTTCTATGAGTTGTCATCATTAAACCTTGCAATTAATATTTTACGAGAGAAACATCTATCTCAATGGTTAAATAATTGCTTTGTGAGTTTTATTATGTGTAAAGAGGAAACCTTGAATAAGCTATAGAAGAGAGAGATTGAATCTCAACAATGTTAGATGATTCTTAAGTCTGGATACTACATGAATGGTATGCATTGACCACTTTTGAGTGGACTTAGGTTTTACTACGAGCAGGATTTTGGTGCTCATTATACTGAATATGCCTTTGCAATTTGTCACCAAATCATTGGTATGTGAACATAGTGTTGGAATACTTTCCAGGTTTTCATAGTCTAGTGCCAACTCATTTTTCGTATATCATTGTAACTTGCCTTTCAATATCACTAAATGCTTCATTTAGGTTTACTCGTCATCGCGCTTTATAAACTAGCAGTAAATCTGTTTCAACATTAGTTTTCTAGTTACAATTCTTTTATACCGAATACAAACAAGAGAAATGATCTTTCTAAGCTTTAGCTTTATGATAGTAAAAAGGTGATTATTGACCGTTACCTGCATCCCTAGATTTTTTCTTTGAGCTGTTAATAGTTGGTAATCAGTGTAAATCACCCCCCCTCCCCCAATTGGCTGAATCCAGTGAAACCATTCTCCCAACCCCCACCGGCTAATTAACTAATTCATATTTTAGAAATATAAGCTTACATTCAATAACATGTGACTTTGAATCAATGGACCCAGGATTACATATTAGTCTATGTAATGCTCTAAGATGGATTGCATGTGAGGTTAGTCGATCTTTGTCTGCTTAAGAATTTTCTTTAATCTACCCATATACTATTTGAAGCATAATTCCCCCACCTTTTTGACACTATTCTTATTTAAAATGTTTGGCTAGAGTCTTGGTTTGAGATTCTGAATGGGAAGCTCTTGAAGTAGATAATTATCTTTTAACAATTTCTGTCCGACCTTTCTTTTTAATGTTATAGTTCTATGATAATCATACATGAGTTTAACGTACTCTTGCTTTCCTGCTTGGGATTTTTCTACATGCAATCCATGTTAGGTTCCCTGTATGTGATTTTGAATGGAACTTGCCAGAAATTGACGGCAGTCTTTCCAAAGAAGGGCTGACTAGTAATCTAGTTATTGGTTCTTTCTTATGCTTACTGTGTCTGACATTTCTTTTTGATGTTATAGCTCTATGATAATTACATGTGAGTAGCAGACTCTTGCTTGCCTGCTTGTGATTTTTCTGTATGCAATCAATGTTAGGTTTGCATTGTGTGATTTTGAATGAAAGTTGTCAGTAGTTCATGTCTGTCTTTCCAAAGAAGAGTTGAGTAGTAATCTTATGTCTACTATGTGGTGCACTGATTTGATTTCATATGAACTTGTAGGATTTGCAGTCACTTTCTATATGCCATAGTTCAGATTGGTCAGTCCATTTTTGTCTAAGAAATCTCTAGAAACTTGTGCCATAACAGTGATCATCCTATTTGCACTTTAGAACATCACCTTTGAATGTTCCAATATACTGTTTCAAGGATTGACACTGCATTGCCAAATTTTGACAGGGGGAAGAAGTTTTGGCTGCCCTTCTAATTCAGGTGCTGCTGGGACATTCTTTGATGCTGTCCCTCGAAGACTTATCATCAACAATCATAACATGTCAACAGATACTGATACACTCCTCCTGCAATTTCCAAACCAGCCGCTGTGGACAAATGTTTATATTCGCAATGGTGCTCGAGCAAATTTTCCTTTGCTCTGGAGTCGAGTTCAGGTTGTTGAATAATTAATCCTAGTGCCTGGCAATGCTTTTTTGATATATCTTAAGTAATATTTCCTCTTTATTTTTCTAATTGATGAATTTAATCTGCTAGTGCTGTTTCACAGAGTGAAGTGTAGGGCAAGGCATGGGCCCTGAGGTGGAGAGGAGTACTGTATTCCTTCTGTATTTTAAAGATAAAGAAAATGGTGGAATGATTTTAAAACAGTGAAAATATCTGGATAGCAGAGAAAAGTAAAGAATATAGAATAAGAAGAAACAGAAGCAATAAATACACATTCAGTTATATATAAATGTGATGAATAGTTATGTTTTTTCATACCAGAGCAAGAATAGATTCCTTTCCACTTTGGAGCTCAATGCATTTCACAACATGTCTTAATTTATAATTCTGACAATTAAATTTATGGTCTGTCAATTTGGTGAACCCCAATTAGGAGGCACTCAAAACTAGTCCTTTGTGTCCTAGGTATCATCTTAACCTTTGAGACTTGTGTTTTAGGCCTATCCGTAAGCAGGGGCGGACCCAGAATAATTTTTGAGTGGGGGCGAGATTAGAGGCGGAGCTAGCTCGTCGAAGTAGAGGGGTCCAAAGTTGAAGGGGGTGGGAGGCCGAAATTTTTTTTTTGGGAGTTGTTGAATAGTTTA
>CAIGRF010383858.1:42020-63576 GCA_903798235.1 Fraxinus ornus | reverse complement strand
GTTTTGTTCATTTCCTAATATACTCTTATTTCTTTACTACTTCCAATAATGATTTTCTACTAATTATTGATAATTAAATGAGGTAAACTAGGAATGTTTTCGGTAAAAAATGTGTTTTCAATAACATTAAATAAGATTTCTTAATTCGCTTGAAAAACAAAATGTAATTGACAAGATGTAATTGTCATATTACAAGACGCGATGTGGAAAGGAAAAATAACAAACAAACAGAAAAATGTTAAAGAATTATTTTTAATTAATTGAACCTCCAGTGGATTCCCTGTATGATAAACTTTTTTTCTTTAATTAATTGAACATATATAATTAAATTATAATGATCCAATTGGAACAAAAAAAAAAAAGTTCAGTGACTCGCATGAAATTAGGATTAATGTAAAGTAACCTCCAAAATTATTAACCTACAATAATTGTAAAATCTTGTCAAAGATTATGATGCACAAGATGATTGAATACGTTTAATGACGAATCGGAAGGAATAGCAAAAAGGAAATCATTTAAATAAACCTCAACTTTATAAAAACTTGAGTTTAGTTTTTTTTATTGATCTAAGGGCATGTTTGGTGCATCGTATTAAATTTTGGTTTCTTTAATTTTGTTATCTTCTAATAGGACAATATAACTCCAAACCTCATGTTATAACAAATCTCTCTCTCTCTCTCTCTCTCTCTCCCAAAAAAAAATAATTCAAAAGAACAATTGTGCTACATAAAAATATAGTCAGTCTTTTGATATCATGTACAATTATATCAAACTTTCTATCAAATCTTTTTGGCAAATTAGCTTTATCCACAAAAGAATGTGCTTTTATATATAATATGAGAATTTTTTGTCGTACTGCGATTATTTGACTGAAAAAATGACATCGTTTTCGCAATTTTAAAGTCAATTATTTGAGTGAATAATGTTAACTCGTCCAATTAAAAATGAAGGTCGGTTGGAGTCAAGACATTTGTCATAAGTTGACAAAAATATCAGAAGTTTTTTGTTTAAAATTATTTATTTTTATTTTTGTTGACGTAAAATCATCAACTACTACCCGTGAGTGCGCACTTGATAAATCTCGTTCCATGTGCAGTATTCCGCAAACAACACATGAAAGATAAACAGTATTAGGCAAGCCCGGTGCGACGGCTCGACCGAAAAAGTGTTGGCAGGAGATTCGAACTCATGACCTTCGATCTCTGCCCTCACCTCCTCCACCAACTTGATCACTTGTTTCTTATTTTTATTTATAGAAATGGTCGGTGATTATTTATGTTTAAAGTGCAAATTGAAGCTACCACGTGACGGACAAATCTAACTTTGTCTCCCCCGAAATTTTGATTAAGCGTCCCCAACCGTTTAATTTAAGAAATTAGTGGGACAAAACTTAATTATTAAGATAAGAAAAGGATTAGGCTCGGTGCTCGAGAAGGGAACACACAAATTAATTAGTGAATAAAGAACAAACTTGTCTTCCCACTATGTGTAAACTCAAATAGGATCGTTCACTTGAGAAATCGGCGGTTACAAAATTTAATCTAGATATCGAGATCAATCATAAACTTATGGTGTGTTTGTCTCCCATTAATGGGAGAAAAATGGAATAATGAATAGTATTTTTTGGAGAATGTGTGTTTGAAAATTAAGATAATATTATTTATTTGTGTGTAGAATATTTTATTGAGTGAATGTGTGGTAGAGATTGTTTACTGTAGCAAATAGAGGTTGATAAAACGGACTGATATTCTATGTCATTGATGTTTAGCATAAACTAAATATCGACACTTACGTGCTTGTTTAATTGCTATTCTCTTTTGCTTTTTTAAAAAGCTTACTTCCCTCTTATGGGAATAAAGCTGGCCATTGAGAGTATAAAGTGATTTTGTGTCAAATTATTGCATTATAGCAAATAACCAAGATGGAATTTTGTATATGGGGAAAATTTCTAAGGTAAGTTTGTTCTCAAGAACTTGCTGTAAAAAGAATGATTGTTTTTGAGTTATAATAAGAAAATGGCTCAAAAATTTATATAAATAAGTTTGACTTAAACCTGTGGTTTTTTTTTTTTTTTCGAATCCAAGAAATGGTTATGTTCTATGAAGATTTTATGTGAATTATATTGCAAATTTTATGAAAATTATATTGAAAAGAAACACTTGTGAATAGTTACTCCATCTATACCATTTATATGGGCTCGTGTTGTTTTTCACACGAATTAAGAAATCTTATTCAATGTTATTGAAAAGATATTTTTTACAAAAAACTTTCATAGTTTACCCTTATTTAATTATCAATAACTAGTAGTAAATTATTATTGGAAGTAGTAAAGAAATTGTTGACGTCGAAAATTGTAGGTACAAAATTCAAGCCAACTTCGGGAATAAATATGGATTTGATTGATTGTTATCAAAAGATTACAAGTAGAAATACCACAGATCCTCTCTTTTGTGAAATGAGATATGTAAATATGTAAGAGAATTTGTAATGTATTGTTCCATCCCTTCCTTCACATGTCCCTTCTCCCTTTTATAGGGAGAAATTTGCATGCATCACTTTCCCATCTTGTCAGCTACAATGTCGAGCTGGGAAAGTATGTTTGTTGGCACGTTTGGATTGGTTGCCGAGCTCAGCTTGTCGGTCATTGTGAGTTTAACATTACAGGTGGTCCCCAGTAATTAATGCATTATTTAGGAAGAGAAGCTAAGACTTTTGATTGGAGGATAATGTGGGCGCTGACGTGGGGTCTTTACACATGTATCTTCTTAATTGGTAACTTGTATATTCTGTCAGTGATCCTCAATCATTGTTACTGTTCTGCCTGAAAGGACTACATAAGCTTCTTGGGTAAGCAACAAAGAACCGAGCTGAGCTTCACGCATCCGAGCTCGTATTATCATCTCTTTATTGGATATATTAAATTGAACTAAGTGACCTCGGATGTCGGTGTTAACAGAAATGATGGTATATTTGTAAACGAATAAAACAAAATATTTTTAATAAAGAAACAAAACTATATAATATGGACAAAAAAATAAGGAAAGTGAGTCTATATGAATGAGACTGATGGAGTATACCAATACTTTATAAGTTTTTTTTTTTTTTTTCGAATCCAAGAAATGGTTATGTTCTATGAAGATTTTATGTGAATTACATTGCAAATTTTATGAAAATTATATTGAAAAGAAACACTTGTGAATAATTACTCAATCTGTACCATTTATATGGGCTTGTGTTGTTTTTCACACGAATTAAGAAATCTTATTCAATGTTACTGAAAAAATATTTTTTACCAAAAACTTTCACAGTTTACCCTTATTTAATTATAAAAAACTAGTAGTAAATTATTATTGAAAATAGTAAAGAAATTGTTGACGTCGAAAATTGTAGGTACAAAATTCAAGCCAGCTTCGGGAATAAATATGGATTTGATTGATTGTTATCAAAAGATTACAAGTAGAAATACCACGGATCCTCTCTCTTGTGAAATGAGATGTGTAAATATGTAAGAGAATTTGTAATGTATTGTTCCATCCCTTCCTTCATGTCCCTTCTCCCTTTTATAAGGAGAAATTTGCATGCATCACTTTCCCATCTTGTCAGCTACAATGTCGAGCTGGGAAAGTATGTTTGTTGGCACGTTTGGATTGGTTGTCGAGCTCAGCTTGTCGGTCATCGTGAGTTTAATCTTACAGGTGGTCCCCAATAATTAATGCATTACTTAGGAAGAGAAGCTAAGACTTTTGATTGGAGGATAACGTGGGCGCTGACGTGGGGTCTTTACACATGTATCTTCTTAATTGGTAACTTGTATATTCTGTCAGTGATCCTCAATCATTGTTACTGTTTTGCCTGGAAGGACTACATAAGCTTCTTAGGTAAGCAACAAAGAACCGAGCTGAGCTTCACGCATCCGAGCTCGCATTATCATCTCTTTATTGGATATATTAAATTGAACTAAGTGACTTCGGAGGTCGGTGTTAACAGAAATGATGGTATATTTGTAAACGAATAAAACAAAATATTTTTTAATAAAGAAACAAAACTATATAATTTGGACAAAAAAATAAGGAAAGTGAGTCTACATGAATGAGACTGGTGGAGTATACCAATACTTTATAAGAGAATCAAATATTTGAAGTCTGTAAATATATTCAATAGATTGGTACGATATTCTATGAACTTGTCGCTTTAAAATACATCTTAATCGAAATGTTGTGTCGTTCTGAACCACTATATGTTGAAGAATAGTTCAAAAACTCCACTACCGATCATCTTTCTTGGATCAAGAATATTCTTAGAAGAAAAGTCGAAGAATATTATAGCAAAATGCATGGACAATGGCCGAGTGGGAAATAATATAATATATGTAAGTACCTATAATTATGTAACCATTCGTATGCATTCTTTAACAACCGCCTAACATTTACCTAAGTTGGCATCAATCAAATAAATTCCACCCCATAAAACTTTCTAGGTTCCACCTTAAAAATCAACCTTATTTAGGTAAGTAACTCGAATTCTTCTGTTGATTAATATTTCCATCTTTACTCCATGTTGGACTTATCGCTTAACGGCATCTCCAATATTTTATCTAGATACGAGATATTCTCTATTTTAGAGATTTAATGCTTAAAAACAAGCTTCAAAAGAAAACATTCTATTTCAAATAAGTTATAGAATTTCAATACTCTACTTCATAAATTATTTAAATTATATTTGAATTAATTTGTCGTTGACGTGTAAAAACATTTGTTCAAATAAAATATAAGTATGAATTAATAAATATTTCTTGAAAAAAGCAAATGTAGGATCAAAATAAATAGTTTATTATTAAAGTGTATAAGAAATTTTACTACCTAAATTTAAATATGTTCTTTATTCTACATAAAATGATCTTTATAACTAGAAAGTCTCTTAAAGATGCTTTAATATGCACTTGAAAGATGACAGCTATTTGAACAGACAATTTTGAAATCCATTTGTTCGTTTGAGTTTTATCGGATCGAATTACTTGTTTAGGTTTAATGAACTATGTCACCTTATTAAGATTCTGGATTTCATTTAAAAATGTTAAACTCTATTAAGAGAATAGATGAAATGTCTGTTTGAGAGCAATTAATATTTTCATTTTTATTTGATTTGAGATTTATCCCTTAATAAAGAAACTCTATTAATGTCGTACCGTAAAAATAAAATTCAACTACGTTTCTTTTTTTCTTCTTATTTCTTAGATGATATAAATATGATTTATTTCTTAAGAAAATAATATTTTGCATGTACGATAGATGAAAATATTTAACAAATCTAGCATATCCAACATATTCTTAATTTATAAAGAACATCTTTAAATTTAGAGAGTTATAATTTTTATGATTTATTTCTTAAGAAAATAATATTTTGCATGTACGATAGACGAAAATATTTAACAAATCTAGCATATCCAACTTATTTTTAATTTATAAAGAACATCTTTAAATTTATAGAGTTATAATTTTTATGTATTCCAGCAAATTCTCTATTTTGACTCTTTATTTTACTTTCCTCAAGAAACATTTATTGATTTCTTTTTGTATTTCATTTAACATAATTTTTAATATGTCAATTGATCAATCAATTTAAATGTGATTTGAATAATTTAAGAAGGCATTAAAATATGTGATTTATTGTGTACGTTAAGAATAAAGAATGTTTTGACTCTTTACATTTTTGAAGAGCCAAACCTTTTCTATTTTAAAAAGTTAAAATAGAGAAACATTTTTAAATATTGACTCTTTAAAATAAAAAGTATTTTATAATTAAAAAATCTCTTGTAAAAGTTTTTAAACACACGCTTTAGGATACCCTTGACTTAGTAGCATTTTTCATAATTCTTAGGGCGTGTTCGGTAGAGATTAAAATCGGATTAAAATTGAAAAATTAGTCGTTATTGTTGACTTTTATTAGAAAATTGAGACCCAATAACGGCTACATTTTCAATTTTATCTCTACCAAACACGTCCTTAATATTTTTACTATGCCCCTGATGGATTAAAATTAAAATTTTAATTTAGAATAATTTAACAATTAACTTTATCCATTTATTTTATGAAATTCACAACTTTTCAATAATATATTTTTTAACTTACATTAAAATTTACTAAAAAACTAATTTCAATCCCCACCAAACAGAGATTATATCATATATTCCCAAAATTAAAGTAATACGATCATAACACTACCCTGTTTGAGCCACATTATTTTTTTATTATCATTTTTCTACTTATTTTCAACGACACATTTTTCAATAAAAAAGTAATTTTCTTCACATCAATAATTTTTTCTTCTTTTTTAACCATATATTTTCTATCACATTAACCAAAAAAATACATTCTTGGAGCAAAAATGTGCACCAAACAGTAAATGCAATAAAGTCTTCGTTAGAGTTTTACAGCTTATATTTTTTAGTTTATTTTTGCAGCAAATATTTTTTAACAAATTTAATTTATTCAAATTTAAACAAGAAATCTATTTTTACAAAAAGATGAAATTAATTTGTACAATAAAGAAAAAGAAAGAAAGAAAGAGTAACCCTCTTTAAAATACAATAATTACTTTTATGTTGGTGGGGAAAATTTGTGTGATTATAATTATAAAACGAGAGGGAATGTATCTATATGTGTCATAATTTTTAGGAAAGTTAGTGTTATTTACTCTGAACTTTTTAAATATTGCAATAAATATAATATTAATATTAAAGTGGTTTTATAAAGTGTTACTTTCAAGTGAAATGATGAACGATAACATTATTGATGCACCATAATTTTCGAATGCGATTGGTACGATGAACTTCGTCGGTTCATCGTGATAATATTTTCAATATTTGAAGTTTTTTTAGAGCATATTTCGTTTGGCCCGCAAAATTTATCATTTTTATCAATATTTGTGAATTCGAAATTATGAATTTATCGTATTAATTGCACCATTTATTTGTATAGGTAAACACCCTATTCCTTAAAATAAAAAACTTTTGATAAGAATGATTATATATCTCGTGGCTTGAAAAGAATATGTAAGACGAGACTTTCATTATATTCAGTGCCATTAGAATAAAGATTATGAGAACCAACCACGTTAGAAGTATAATTACAGTGGAGCCATAACTTAAAAATATAGCCAATGGGGTAATTTTTAAATAAGCCTAAAACATAGGCCACAATCATTAACTTCGTAGGTACATAGTGACAAAATAGGGGTGTTAAGTGGAACGATTCGCTCTTTATTGGACGCGAGTGCGCGACCCGAGCAGCAAAATACAATTTTGAGAGAAATGTAATTTCACTAAAAAATATAAATTGGCGAGCCGCAAAGGGTTCTCTCCACCAATGAACAAGCTGTTTGAACAAGGCGAGTAGGGTCGAGCGCAAAAGTTGAGCGACTACACTTGATCTACTGAAAATCCCTAGTGATGAGGAGAGACAATGTGTGTGTTGGGTTTGTGGCAATACAATGACATTATGGCTCTACCACGAAAACGTTTTAGTCCCGGTTTATTTTAGTTAAGAATCAAAATTTTAGTAGATTTTTATAAAAAAATTATGAAACATATGATTGAATAGTTGTTAAAAGTTGTAGCCGTGTAGATTCCATAAAATATGTGATTGANAGTTGAGCGACTACACTTGATCTACTGAAAATCCCTAGTGATGAGGAGAGACAATGTGTGTGTTGGGTTTGTGGCAATACAATGACATTATGGCTCTACCACGAAAACGTTTTAGTCCCGGTTTATTTTAGTTAAGAATCAAAATTTTAGTAGATTTTTATAAAAAAATTATGAAACATATGATTGAATAGTTGTTAAAAGTTGTAGCCGTGTAGATTCCATAAAATATGTGATTGAAAATGAATTTTATAAAAACATAATTTTAGAAAATGGGGACAAATAGTATAATTTACAACGCTAATCATGTTATCCGACTCTGTTAATGTCGAAGTATTTAAAAATTATTATATAAATGTCGTTATTCATAGTGTTATTGTGCATTTATCAAAACAAGAAGCGAAGCACGGTCTCGATCACGATGCCCTAAAATGACAAAAATGAATTGTGAATATTTCGCTTGGTATTTATTTCTCAATACACCACTAATTTTTGCCACTCACAACGGCATTGATAGGTTTATGCCATGTTTAACGGAAATTAAAATTTTAACCACACATTTTACGATTCACAATTTTTGAATAATATATTTTATTAATTTTTATCAAAATTTATTAAAAATATAATTTTAATCATCACCAAACAGGGGCTAAACACATTGTTTGGTATCATTTATTTTCAAAATACATTTTTCTTTCTTATTTACAACCACATATTTTTTAATAAAATAATATTATACGCAAATTCAATATTTTTCTTTATTTTCATAACCACACATTCTTTATTAAAATATTCCAAGATATATTTTGGACAAAAATGGGACTCAAATGGCTCTAAGCCTATGTTTGACAACCATTTTTTTTCCATTCTCATTCTCATTCTCATTCTTTTTCTCTTTCTTCATTTCAACTACACATTCTATTAATAAAATAATATTACACATGAATCCAAAAATTCTCCTTACTTTTTAACCACACATTCTTCCATCAATCACTATTCAAAAACTAATTTTTCTCCCAAAATGGGTGTCAAACATAGGCTAAATATGTACCTTTTCCGGGGTAAAAATTGAAAATATGTAGACTACTTATTTTGCATTAAGATAAAGATATTTATTCAACCTTTGTTTGAGCCAAATTATTTTAATTAAAATGTATTGTTGAACGGTAATTTAACCATATTTCAACCATACATTTTTTAATAAGATAATATTACACGTAAACTCAAAATTTTTCCTTATTTTTTATTTACACATTCTATATCATAACACATTGCCCCTGTTTGAGCCACGTTAATTTTTTCATTCTCATTCTTCTACTCATTTTTAACCACACATTTTTCAATAAAATAATATTTTTCATTACATAAATAATTTTTTATTTTTTTTTAATCACATATTCTCCATCACATTATTTCAAAAAAATGCATTCTCTCATTTTAATATGCACCAAACACACTATTAGTTAGTTAAATACGTAATCTGAAAATTATATTTGACAAAATAATTATCTTCAATTTACATGTATTTTTAGTTGATATAATTTGTTATACAGAGGGGAAAACTAAAATGAACGAATGTCGATTTAGTTAATTTCACATGATAATGTTGAAGTGATAGTACACAGTAATAAATTTTAATCTATCATTCACCTCAAAACATACAAAGTCAAAATCAAGGTGAAGACTTGATTCAATTGAACAAATTTCTACTAAGAATTATTCTGCTTTGTCAGAGGATTTTTGACATCCTCATCAACAAATATATAGGCAAATGAAAATGACTATGTTTAAAACAGTCAAATAATATNCTCTCTCTCTCTCCGTGCATTTGTGTACTTGAATGTTTCTTTTCAACTTTTTCTCCTTGTAAGCTTTCCATTTCTTGTCCTTGTATCTTGTAGAAATTCTGCTATAAGGTTGTTATCTAGCTTTTTGGTCGTTTGATTTTTTGCAAGTGAACAGAATCGTGAACAAGTAATATAGTAGTGTATAGAGTGTCGAACCCATGATGACTAAGTATTCAATCGAGTTCAAATTAATAGCAACCTTAATTGAGGAGCAAATAGGTTTTGAGTTTTCGATATTAATATCTAAATTATCGATTAAACTAGAAAGCTATATAACTGGTTTGATTTTAAATATGTGAAAGTATTGCTAATATGTCGAATCTCCCTTATTAATCCATTTTTAGCACAACAAATTAAAGTGACAATTTGTAATCATTCTTGTTGGTCAAAGTTCCTAATATAATTAAAAACCTCTCTTGATGGTTATCAAATCTATTCCCCTCATGTGACCCTCCCATCTCTTGATAAAAGATGCAAACCTGATAAATGTATTAAATGATCTAGAACACCTATGGAAGCCATAGATGTATATTCCTATCCTCTATTGAATTTTACAATATTTATTATTTTTAGCTAAAAACCTATAATCTCTCTCGATAATAATAAATTCCACTAAATCATCTCAATTAGTAGCTAATTAATTGAAAAATTGGCGAAAACAATAATAAAGATTCAAGAAAATAAACACACTAGTCGTCAAAATAATTAATTAATATTAAAAATATCAAAACAAGAGTTCATCTCGTCCCAACAATGTATAAAACCAGTCTAACATGTTGAAATGACAAGAAATCATATTTAAGTGAAAAAATATAACCCGAATTTATATTAATCGAGCAGATGAAATTAAATCTTAAAATCTTGAATTTCTTTAATAGTTTCTTCACTTGATTGAATTATTGCAAGTGGGGTCAATTATCTCACAAAAATTATGAATTTTCCTCATTTGATGATAATAATTGATGAATATTGGAGTATGAGATGTATATAGAGGTTCCCCAATATGTATTTTGCTGATAATTATTTGCAGGAGTAGAAAACTGGTTGAAAATCACGTCCAAATTGGTTCCCAAAAGAGTTCCAATGGAATAAGGAAAGTTGCATTTGCGAGCTGATTTTTTGTCTCTGCACACGAGTCAGTATTTTGGTCATAATTTTATCTTCCAATATTCGATTGAGACAATTCAAAGTGCATTGAAAAGCTAACTCAAAAGGCTACAACTTCGATAGAAATAATATATATTTTTTTCAATTCTAACATTTACCATGCCAAAAATGGATCTCAATTTTTGACTAAAAATCTGGTATATAACTTATGCGATTGAAAATTAATTTTGATAATATTTTGATCACATTTCATTCCTTTTTGAATTTCAGTTCCATCTAATTGTCTCATAGCAATATTCAAAGTATCATATTGTGTCTAAATCAACTATTGAATATTTGCAACTTGGTCCTCAAATTTTAAATTTTGCCATTTTACCAATTTTCGCTTATTTCGATTCCTTGTTCAACCAATGAGTTTTACCCTTATAACATAAAATACAACAATTTATAATATATTTTATCAGGAGAACTATCAAATATCGCTATTTTAGACCCCGAATAAGTGTATAAAATACACTTATCAAAAAGCCTACCGTGGGCATTAGATCAATTATGATGTTTCACATATTGGATTAAATTGTTTAATGAAATTAATATTAAAATGTAATGAATGTTACTAAGGGTTCATTTGAAATGACTTTTCCAAAGTCAAAAGGAGTTTTGAGTCACAAAAGTTACTTTTGAACTCGTTCGACTAATTTTATGAAAGTGCTTAATTAAAAGAGTTTTTAGAGAAAATTAATCCAATGTGACTTATTTTAAAAACATTTTCGAAATAGAAAGCTATTTAATAATTTAGTTTCCAAATAAAAAATCATAATAACTCCCCCAAAAAACTCTTTTAAAGGAAGCAAAAACAAAAATCACGTCAAACAAATCATAATGGCCCTTTTGTTATGGTTTTTACTTTTGTTTTGCTTCTCGTAAAAGAGTTTTTGGAAGAAGTTATTTTAATTTTTTTATGAATGACTTTCTATTTCGAAAGTTAAGTACGTTTAGAAAAAGTCACATTTAATCAATTTCCTCTACAATTTTTTTTATATAAAATTACTCAAATAAATTCGAAAGTAACTTTTAGTTCTCAACGACCATGTCGAACGGGCTCTAAGTAGAACGTGGATTAATGTAAGATAATATTATTGCACAAGGAACATTACTAGATGGCCAGAAAGAGGTTATGGTGAGTGGAAAACTTCTTTCGATTCCTTGTTCAACCATTGAGTTTTACCCTTATAACATAAAATACAACAATTTATAATATATTTTATCAGGAGAACTATCAAATATCGATATTTTAGACCCCGAATAAGTTTATAAAATACACTTATCAAAAAGCCTACCGTGGGCATTAGATCAATTATGATGTTTCACATATTGGATTAAATTGTTTAATGAATTTAATATTAAAATGTAATGAATGTTACTAAGGGTTCATTTGAAATGACTTTTCCAAAGTCAAAAGGAGTTGTGAGTCACAAAAGTTACTTTTGAACTCGTTCGACTAATTTTAGGGAAGTGCTTAATTAAAAGAGTTTTTAGAGAAAATTAATCTAATGTGACTTATTTTAAAAACATTTTCGAAATAGAAAGCTATTTAATAATTTAGTTTCCAAATAAACAATCAAGATAACTCCCCCAAAAATCTCTTTTAAAGGAAGCAAAAACAAAAATCACGTCAAACGAATCATAATGGCCCTTTTGTTATGGTTTTTACTTTTATTTTGCTTCTCGTAAAAGAGTTTTTGGAAGAAGTTATTTTTTTTTTTTTGAATTTCTTTTTTTAAATGACTTTCTATTTCGAAAGTACGTTTAGAAAAAGTCACATTTAATCAATTTCCTCTACAATTTTTTTTTTATAAAATTACTCAAATAAATTCGAAAGTAACTTTTAGTTCTCAATGACCATGTCGAACGGGCTCTAAGTAGAACGTGGATTAATGTAAGATAATATTATTGCACAAGGAACATTACTAGATGGCCAGGAAGAGGTTATGGTGAGTGGAAAACAACAAAATGATGCACAGTGTAAGGATAGGGTCGTGGGGTTATGAGGTGGGGTTGGGGAAGGAAATTGAGACAAAACTATATTGGAGTTTTGACATAAAGAAAGCCCTTCTCAACAATTATTTTTGAACTTGATATGATAATCGTGAGTAGATATCATGCCTTCAGCATGATAAATACTGATAATTTAATTTTTTTTAGTCAGCACGCATTAATATGACATCACAATAAACATGGAAAATGCAACAATTTCACATTATTTAACACTAAATGATTGACTTGCCGCTTGTGAGGGAGGGTTTAGTCGACATGGGTTTAGTCGACACGCGCACATTTTAAGGGTTGGTTCAAAAGTTACATTTCTACACTTCTAGTGTACAATAAAGCTAGAAAAACTCAATTTCAATTGGATCGTAAAACGTGTGTCGATTTGTCAACGTGAAATCAATAACTCTTCGTCAGGGACGGAGCCAGACGTTATGAACTGTGTGGTCAAAAATGAAAATTCTGAGGGTCAAAAAGTGAAAATTCTGGTTATAAAAAAAAAAATTTATGGGGTCAATTGACCTCACAAGACCCCATGTGGATCCGTCAATGCTCTTCGTTACACCAAACTTTATTAAATCCTTGTTTGACATATATTTTTTCAAAATATATTCTTTAAAAACTATTTTTCAATAAAATAATATTTTTCGTTACATTAATATTTGAATTTAATTTTTTTCTTTAAATATTATCAAATATATGGCAAAATAATATTGTCCTTTAAAGAGCCCTATAAAAAGAATAATTGTAGGTCAAGATTGAAATGATTGATAAATCACACTTGGCCGTAACCCCTTTTCAGTGGAATTTTGCACCATCTCAAGTCCCCTGCCCCCCACGCCTACATCTATAAATCCACATGATTAATGGAGTAAATTTTGTTACAAGTGTTTGGTGGGTTGCACCAACTGACTTGACATTTTAACATGCCTATTTTTCATGTGTCACGAGAAACATTGTTCTATTCACAAGAGATATATATGGACATGTTTGGTAACAATTAAAATTGAAAATATGATCGTTATTGAGTTCCACTCGTCTAATAAAAGTCAACAATAAAGACTAATTTTTCAATTTTAATCTGATTTTAATATGTACCAAACAGGTTCTATATATGTATACACAGGAAAAAAAAATAATTTCATAATTTATCAATAGATTACATTAATGAATGTCGAGCACATAATTATTTTTTAGGAGAAACATTTCAAACATCGTAATCTTAAATAAATACTTTTTACAAAATAAACAAATATGTAAAATATGGTATGTGCATTACAATATATTAATGACGAGATTGATGTGAAAGAAAAAGCAATCAACTTTAAATGCATATTTTCGATAGAGTTCAATTACTTTGGGCGTTTTCGGTATAACTCAAAATTCAATTAAAATTGAAAATATAATCGTTATTGGGTCTCACTCATCTAATAAAAGTCAACAATAACAGCTAATTTTTCAATTTTAATATCTACCAAACACCCTCTTTATATATTATGGTCCACAAGGGCTTTAAAATAACATTGTTATGTTATGCATATAGCAATGTTATTAATTTAGTATATTGGCTCGGGTCGCGATCGAAAATTTTCATTATTTAAGCGAAGTTATTAATTAATCGAATATTCACTTATCATGGCTTTAATGTAAATGTGTTTTGGCATAGTTGATGATTGCTAGAGAAAAAATTCCACCGAACGTGCAATGAATGTGAAACGCAACCAAAATGAGAAGTGAAAAACGAGACCGTCAGAGAAAAAATAGAAATTAAACACGATTCAAGAAATTGTGGATGATCACATGAGAAGTGAATTTTTATTAACTCGAAAAATCTCAATAAACAATATTTTCCTTGCTCTCAACTTATACCCTCAAGACTAGAACACTCAATGTACAATGCACGCAAGCTCTTATATTTTTTCTTCCTCCAATTTGTGGGGTTTTTCTCGGTGCCACGCACTCTTTTACGAAGCCACAATTGAAACATGGCCCCTAATTGGTAAAAAAAAATTGAGATTATTTTGTGAAAAATATTTTTTTTGGACAATATGTAATTAAAAAGAAGGAAAAATGATTGATCGTGAAATTTATTTTCTCTAGAAAATATATAGTTAAAAATAAGTTCGGGAAGAATGGATTAAAAAAATGAAGACCAGCTATGTTGGGTAGAATTGTAGATGAAACCCTATTCCTTATACATCACTACCACCTAGATCCTATTTCTCTTCAATTTGTTGATAAAAGTATCATTCCGGTGCAATGAAAACTAAAAAACTATACAAAATAAAAGGAAAATACGAATTTAATATGGTTTGTCAAACCCGTCGACAGGGCGGACACAGGGGTGGCATGAAGGGTCATGTGACTCCCTAACTTTGGGGCTTTTTTAAATTTTTTTTAATATGTTTTGTCTCACTTTTTTGAAATCATTATAGGGTGATAAACGAAGTCGAAATATTATATTCTTAATATCATTTCGAAATGCTTACGATCTAATTTTCTATATCGATAATGGTGCATGGAACGGTCAACCGTAGCAAATGTCACGGCTTATCAAAGTAGGTCGTTCCAAACTAGTATTTTGAGAATTTCGATAACATGTTAACTTTAAAAATTTTACGGCGATCGTATGCTAGCCGAATCAATAAATTGCATATATAATCTCGAAACTCATTTCGAGAGCTATTTCATAGACTTCGAATGGTCTAAATAAATATCGAAAATAATTAAAGATTCATCAAACGTGCTTCTTAAAAAAAGGTGTAACTTATCTTTTTTTTTTTTTTTTAAAAAAAAACCAATTATTATTATTTTTGCGATACAAATTTCTCAATATAATTTATATCATTTTATTATAAAATCTTACATGTGATATGATATAAACTGCAAGTGACTTAATAAAACACCCACCAAAAAAATAAAAATAAAAAAGATGTGCCACAAATGAGAATAATGTGCAGTCGTGACAAAAATAACTCAATATGAGGTTCATAGTAGGAGTAGATCAAGTCCCATCAATTCCTTCGAGTTTTGATCACGCGATTATATTTTTCCATCAAAGTGCATCTTAGAATAGATTTCAACTCAAATGATGGTTAAGTTTGAATTTTTTAATTAATAACGGTTTAACTCAAATTTGTGAATTTATTTACAAATACACTGATTATTTAGTTTATCGTTGGTGAAGATTAAAATCAGATACTTAGTAGAGCTTGAAGAAAGTTGATAAAATATATAATTAATTATTAATTGATTTAAATTTTTACAAGTGGGAAAAAGCGATATAAGTTGGTCTTATCTCTCTTCGGAGGGGATGATATAATTACCTTAATACTTATAAGCTATAATTTATTATTTTGCAGCGTAAAGATAATACAAATTAAAGCGAGGCATGTGACTTTAGGGCTTCCAAACATTACAAAACCTACAAGAAACACAGACTCTCTCTCTCAGTCTCTCTCACACACATACACTTTTTTTTTCTTTCTGTATTCTCTTTCCAATAATCACAATTCACAAACCCACAGTCCCTATCTCTACGCGAGAGGTTGCGAGGAACCCACCTCATTTTTTTCACTTTCTTTTGAGCGAGATATAGAGAAGAGCAAAAGTTCAAAGTGTTTGATGACGAGAGAGAAAGGTCGGCACCAAATACAGAAGAAAAGATAGCGTTTCTCTGTGTGGGGGGGTCCTTCGTTCGTGTGTTATTGCTTCTGATTTCTCTCTTTCTCTCTCTGCTGTAATTCTGCTATAACTACTTACTGGCAGGGACGGTCACAAGTCCATCTCACAGTGAAACTTTTTTCATCAAAAAAGCCAAGACGACAGTAGCAGTAAGTAGCAGTGATATGGAGTAGAGGAAAAAGCTCAATAGCCTGCCCCCTCTTTCAATCGCTCTCTGTCTCAGAAACTTAACAGAAGTAATTGCATATATATGTAAAGTCATACCCTTTGTTCAAGATCTTTTTTTTCCTCATCTCTGTGTGGGTTCTGTATGAGTCGTTGAAAATCTTCTTCTGCTGGAAGAATTACAGAGACCCCACCTATTCTTATAATAAACCTTTAGGAAGAGTCCGTCTTGTGCTTGACAGAGACATAAATTTTACATCTGTATATCTAGTTGTATGTATAGATTGTGCAATATTGTCAGTATTTTGGGTAGGACTACAATAATTTGCAGTTGTGGCTACTACTAGGAGGCTGCAGTCGGATTCTGGGGCCTTTGCGGACTGGGTGGCTTCATCTTCGTCATCCGCCGGGGACCTTTCTTTGGGATTTAATGCCGGACCCACCGCCGGTGATAACACAAGCAACACCGGCACCGTTGCCGGTTCTGGTGGAGGAATGTGGCCCTCATCTGCTACTACAAGGCATGTTAACTACGGCCTACCTCCGGAATTCTTCGTAGTTGCTCCTGCTGCTTCTTTCCATCATAATACTCAGCAACACCACCACCACCACCACCAGGAGGCTGCCACTCCCACTGCTGCTGCCACTGCCATCAACTTCGATCTTCATGGCATTAATTCATCTAATGCGGCGGCTGCCATCGGCGTCGGTATGATTCCTCTCCTCACGGCGGCCCCTTGTCTAAATATGGGTACTACAGATGAGGACTTGTTGAGTAATACACGAAATCGTAGTGGAAGTGGGATGCAACTGTGGCAAAATCAGCAAGTACAAAACACTTCAGCTTATTCGAAGAAACCCATGATTCAGGATCATAATATTCTACTTCAGACCGGTCGCGGAGGAAGTAGCAGCGGTGGCGGCAATGTAATTGGAGGTTCTTCGTCCGGAGCAACCACATGTCAAGACTGTGGAAATCAAGCCAAAAAAGATTGTAGCCGGCGAAGGTGTAGGACTTGTTGTAGAAGTAGAGGTTATGACTGTGCTACACATTTGAAAAGCACTTGGGTTCCTGCTGCTCGCCGTCGTGAACGGCTGGCCATGGCTGTTACTGCCGCCACCGCCGGGTCTTCTCAGTCCACTTCTGGCGCCAAAAAACCTCGACTTGGCACTTCTTTAACTACTACTGCTTCTCATACTTCAACTTCTAACACCACCCCTCCTAGAAGCTTTGACACCAGTTCCAGCCAGCAAGGTATTCTTGTTTTACAATTTTATTCATTCTGGACAAATAAGTTTCACGTTCTTTAAAATTAAGAATTATTAGTATCCATACAGAAGCAAGCTTTAAAGAGCCATTTCCAGGCCAAGTTCGAGCCCAAGCAGTGTTTAAGTGTGTTAAAGTGACTGCAGTTGATGATGGGGACGATGAGTATGCATATCAAGCTGTAGTGAGAATTGGAGGCCATGTTTTCAAAGGATTTTTATACGATCAAGGAGTCGAACCGAAAGACGGGTTTCCCAACATATCAGACTTGCATTTAAGTGGTAGCAGTGGCGCTGGAGGAGGTGGCGGGGAGGGAAGAAATGGGGCTTCCTCGTCGTCCCTAGTTCTTGATACATCTGATGTTTATGCACAGGGCGGCGGATTACTAGGAGGATCAAATTATGGTATTCCAATAAATTGATTTAAGAATATTTTCAATCTTTAGGGGTCTCAAAGCAGTGGATGCAATGACTCAAAGAAGAAATTCCACTGTATTCTAATCTTTTCATCACTGTTAGTAATAGGTTCTTGATTATTCGTCTTGTAGACTTTTAAATTATTAACACCTTCCTTTCACTTTCAGTTTCAGCTCTAGCTAGGTATACTCTAAATATGCCTGAATAATTCCTCAAAGAGTATCATTATTTGCCAAAAAAAGATAATTCCCTTAGATTTAGTTTAGATAGTCTACATATATGTATTATCTTTATCTTGTATTTTCATATGCAGTTATGCACTAGATTTTGGGCATATGTGCATAATAATTCCAGTTCTGGGAAATATCTTGTTTAAAAGAACTGTTGGTCCATTGTATTTTAGCCATTATTTGAATCTGTCTCAAGGAACTGTATTCTTCACAATTTGTCTATTTTCATAAGCATTTTGCCTCTAATAATATGATGTATGAATTTATGATTCACTGTTTTACTGCATTAGAATCACGTGTTGCTAAATAAGGATGAGCAGTAAGTGGATATTTCATTCGGATATCTTTCGTGTTTCTTAATGCGATTTCTCGTGGTTCTGAATTGTGGTATACAGTCTAACAGAGAATCCTAAATGCTTCTGTACAACTGATTTTATCATTTTTTGCTCTAAAATTCCTGGATTTATGTCGTTATGTGGAGAAGTCTGCCGAAGTTTCACCCTATACCGTTTTCGAGAAAATCTGGCAGCTCTTGATTGTATGCTAACTCAAAATTTCTTGAAATTGAATCTTTTAATCTTTGTTTAGAAGTTGCATGCAAGTAGAACATGAGGACTACAGAATGTGTGAATTATTAGTCAGTTTTTTATTCATCTGTTTTGTAAGTTTCCTCAGTCTTTTATGTAATTACTTGACTTTAGAGGACGGTTTAGTGCTCTAATTAATCTGCATTGTTGACTATCATGTTATTGAAAAATATTATAATTTTTCGTATTAGCATATAATTTTAATCTCCGAACGGCGCAATTGACTTTTTTGCTATTGCTAATGATCCCTTGCTGTCTGCTTTTGGAGGTCTAATAATATGATTAACATTACTTGTTTATATTATATTATATAAACTTCATTGTCTCCTGTTTTGTGAACACTCAAAGGTGCCACACACTGTTGTTTAAGTTTTTCTTGTTCGTCTTTCGGCTTAAGATTCCGCACTTTTCTTGTGTTCACATAATTTTTACATTTTTAACTATTCATCTAGATATTTACCTTCCGATGTGTCATATGTAGTTATTTGTGCATATCACATTATTATATGTGCAGATGTGATCTCAAATTTCAGGATCCGGCTATTGTAGTAGGTTGCATTTGCTTATAGTTTATTGCCTAATCCAGTATTAACTGGACATGACTTTCCTTTGGACACTCGAGCTATCGGGAAACGTGCGGTTCCATTATCACGAGGTTTGATGCTCTCATGAACTTGCCTTGATTTCTTTTTTACTAATTTCCCAGTATGTGTTAAGAGTAGTTTGTGTTCTCTATTTGGTAAAGTCGCGATTTGTATATTTACACGGTGCATTTCAGTTTAGGTACTTAGTTGCGCACGGTGGTCTATCATTGTACCATATGTTTGTTTATATTTTGGATTTTGTTGTCTATCGAAATAATATCATGATCGCTAATACCTTTTACATGTTTTACTTAGGTTTAATGTTGTGTGAACTCTTGTGCGAAATCTCTCTTCTTGTGCAAGGCCTTTCACATGTTTAACTCAGGTTTTATTTTATGTAAACTTTGGCACGCACATTCTTGGTCTTTTTGTCCATTTCCGAGTGGTTGGAATTGAACTACAGTATGCTGTCACTTCTAGTTTACAAGTAGGGAACAATGCCTGAGATAAATTTACTTTACTTTCCCAGTTCTCTTACATTCTCGACTGTTGAAACGTTTGTTACATATTTGTGCAATATGTTCGTGGTACTTCAATCCATTGCTTAATCTCGTGAGTTGGGTCGGGATTTTTTTGAGCATGTTTTATGTACGCGGGAAGTACTTAAATCTGTTCGTTTTCTTTGTGCGATTCTGAATTCGTCTGGTTTATCGTTGCTCATGGAATCGAGATTAGGTCTTAATTGTTGACAGTGTAATAGGGGAGATTTTATAAGCCTGTTTGTGTTTGATGTTAAGGGTTTGCATGAAATAAACTGTTTTAATTTTGCATATAGAAACTCTACATGGTTGTTACCATATGTAGCTTTATTCCACATTGGTTGTGGTGTGACTTTGTTTTCATCAAATTTTACGAAAACTCGGTTTTAAAAGCATTATATTCAAGCTCGACTCCAACGATGAATAAGTCGAGCTTGAATAATTTAAATGATTATAAAGTTGAGCTTGAGCCTTGAATCATTTAAGGGAGATGCTAGAAGTACAAAATCTTGTACAAAAGGGATTACAAAATCGCCAAGTGGCGCCCCCCTATTGGAGGGGTGCCGGGCGGCGCGACTTGGCGATTTTGTAACCCATTTTGTACAAGATTTTGTACATATAGAATAATCCATCATTTAATACTTTACAGATGTTCAATGAAAGTTGTGAAATAGCGCGTTTGGCTGACAAGGCCGATCATTGTAGGGCCCAATCATAATCATATAGAGTTTGATCTTGGCTTAGAAGGAACTATATGCTTATGTATCTCATTCTGTGTATCAAAACAACACCACAAATTACAAACTGGTCAAATGTTGTCTCCAATTAGTGCTATTTCTGTCAATATGCCTTGCAACATAAGTGAAGCCCAATCCATATATAACGCAGACCAGGTGAAACATTCACGAGTAGGAGTTTAATTATAACTCATTTTAAAATTAAGATAAAATGTTTAAAATTTAAAAAAATCTGTTATCTATTAAGTTTTATTTTTGGAACAATTAATTAAAAATATATTTTATAAATTAAATATAAAGTTATAATTCTATAAAATTTGGTCACAAATTATCGAATTAACTGAATACAAATGATTTTCCAGTCAAAGTTGAAAATTTTATATGTAAAAAATTATTTCACGGCCACAAATTTATCAAATTAATAGATCGCATATTATTCCTTGGTCACAAATTTTTAAGACATAATTTATTTCATAGTCACAAAAATATTAAATTAATTGACAACAAATTATGTTTATGTTACAAATTAACAAATTATTAGTCACAATTTAACAAATTTTTAGGTTATATTATTTATTGGTCATACTTATTGTTCACAATCAACCAAATCATTTGTGACGACCACAAACACTTATAACCATCAACTTACCACACCACTAGCCGCATTGCCGCTAACCCACTGTCACTAGAGATGGCAAAAAA
>CAIGRF010383858.1:6477-41275 GCA_903798235.1 Fraxinus ornus | reverse complement strand
AAAATGTTTAAAATTTAAAAAAATCTGTTATCTATTAAGTTTTATTTTTGGAACAATTAATTAAAAATATATTTTATAAATTAAATATAAAGTTATAATTCTATAAAATTTGGTCACAAATTATCGAATTAACTGAATACAAATGATTTTCCAGTCAAAGTTGAAAATTTTATATGTAAAAAATTATTTCACGGCCACAAATTTATCAAATTAATAGATCGCATATTATTCCTTGGTCACAAATTTTTAAGACATAATTTATTTCATAGTCACAAAAATATTAAATTAATTGACAACAAATTATGTTTATGTTACAAATTAACAAATTATTAGTCACAATTTAACAAATATTTAGGTCATATTATTTATTGGTCATACTTATTGTTTACAATCAACCAAATCATTTGTGACCACCACAAACACTTGTAACCATCAACTTACCACACCACTTGCCGCATTGCCGCTAATCCACTGTCACAAAAACCACAACCACCACCTCCGGCAACAAAATCATCATCTCAAATATTGCAACCACCATCACCACCAAGATCCACCACCACAGTCACCATCATATCCAACATAACTTACCACACCACTAGCCGCATTGTCGCTAATCCACTGTCACAAAAACCACAACCACCACCTCCGGCAACAAAATCATCATCTCAAATATTGCAGCCACCATCACCACCACAGTCACCATCATATCCAACATAACTCTTGCCACCGTTGGATCCAACAAAGCTACCATCCAAACGCCATGGGAATGCATTTTTCATGAAATTGGCAAAAAAAAATAAAAAATAAAATTTAAAGCGATTGTATTTTGAAATTGGAACTTCATGTTCATTTTCGTATCAAACAGTCAAAGTAAAAATTAAATTTCTTGAATGTAACGTTTTCTATATAATTTGAGCCAATCGAACGGGCCCCTTAATTCATGTAATTTCAACCACAGGCAAACCGCACTCTGCAGGGGCCCGAAACATCTGTCTTGGCCCACCTAACGAGAGAGAGAGAGAGAGAGAGGCTATTTTTGTTGGGAAAAAATAACACACTATTTGAATAGTTTTTCTTAGTGTATTTTATTATTTATTTATTTATTTAATCAATTTAATGCCAATGTCAATAGAAAGGACCCCACGAAAACTTCACTCGCGTTTCTAGTTTTCATCCAAATCATCAATAAATATTCTCGTGCTCTATAAGAACTTTGATTCCGTATTGTGGGAAACAAGAAGTAAGTTTTTAACAAAAAGAAAAAAAAAAGGTGAGACGCAGTTCTTGCTCCAAATGAGAATTCAAACACGTTCTAATCGTGGGGTCCCCGTCCTTTATTGTAATTTAATTGGCAAAAATTATTTAATTATTTTTCAATATTCATTATTTTAATAAATTATAATTTTATAAGTGGATTTGTAACTTTTTTCTTATCATTCAATTTTTACAGAATTTATTTAAAAAAAAACTACTTTTCAACACGTAATTGCATTCGACTGGAGAAAGGAAAAATGAAAGAGAATTTATTTAAGTACAATATCGGAAGCCAAAGGTACATATATATAATGATAAATATTTTTTCCAGTATTATCAGCGGAGCCCACGTGGCATCTCTGCCGTGAGCTTCACCGCCTATATTACAGCCACATTGCATCTTTCTTGTATTTCTCGTTCTGGAATCAGAATAATACTCCAGATTCCGTTTTCATTTTCTCTCTCTCTCTAATCTGTATATATTCATATTTTCATTTTTTTCAGTTTAGGTTTTTCATTTCTTTAGAATACAAAAATATAATAATGTCTGCAGCAGATGAAATCGTCGGTCAGCAACTCGTGAACGGTATTCAGGGTCTATCAATCCAAGGCCAGGTACGAATTTTTTGACCTAATTCTTTTATAGAACTCCAAGAAATGATGAAAAGTAATTTGGGAATTTTTGTTCTGCTGGTTTTTCTGTGTTTAATTTGGTTTTAGATGTAATTTTTATTTGTTTTAGATCGTGTAATGAAAAATAAATAGTTTTTAGGCGGATTTGATCAGATGAGATCCGATTCTAGTTAAAAAGATCGATTTCTTTTTTATCAGATTCGGAAGAAAATAAATTAAGATTTGGTTTCAATACTGTCGGTTCCCAGTTGAATTTTCTAGGGTTTTAATTGACTGGTTTTCTAAAAATCTATCTCGGTTTTGCTGAATGTTTTCACACATTTTTATTGGAAATATATCACGTATGGTTAATGGATCGTCTGTGTTATTTCTTTCAATTTTTAGATGCTTTTGTTTGCTTAAGTCTTTTTTTTTTAGGTTTCATTTTGTTTGGAGGTTTTTAGTTCAACTGGAATCCTTTGCGTTTGTATTTCTGCATTAGGTATTCGGATTGGTTCTGTAGATTGACTGAGTTAAATTTGTGAATTTCAGTGTGAAATGAAGAGAACTTGTACCGCTGCACCAGAGGAGATTAACCATGTTGTGTCTGAGACTAACAATACTAACAACACTAATCATCATGGTTTTTGTGCAATATGTTTGAATAAGATAGTTCTTGAAGAAACTGCCCTCATTAAAGGCTGCGAGCACGCCTACTGGTTTGTCTGAATCTCTTAGTTAGATAATTACTTATATATTTGTATGTATTGTTTGCATTTATTATTATCAAATTGAGCGTCACATACGTTTGCATGATTATTATAAAATTCAGTGTTATAACTGGGCCCATATCATATGACAAGTGTATTTCCCCTTGCCGCTGGGTGGCTCATATTGTTGAGGGATATATCCAATGACACAGTGAGATGGTCTATGAGATTTTGTCGGCTTAGAACTATTTCTAGTAAGGAAGTTTCCCACACTGCATGCGTTTATATTAGTTGACTAATTGGAGAATATCTCAAGCTTATATTTGAGATAATCACTTCAACGATATGGAAATTAATGCAGTGCGGTGCATAAATTAATAAAATATGACTTTCTAGTGATGTATTTGTAAAATAAGAACATTTATGAAATACCAGGGTTCACATCTTGATACGTCTTATATAAAGCATTTTTGGGCATTGCTTTAGGCATTGTAATAGAAGTAAAATGGTAGAGAAGTTTATTCTGAACCAAGAATTAGTTTTGGATTCATCTAGAAGAATGTAAAAGAAAGAGCAGCAGGAATTGGGTTCAATATCTGAACTCGCCTTTATATTTGTAGGAATTGTATATTGTTAAATATATTAGCCTTGGCAACTAAATCACAACCTTAATTATGAACCTGTACACATGCTTCTAGAGCTATTTATCTTTGCTATTGCACCTGGTACGTTATCATAGCTCATGTTTTTTCGCATACTTATTTCTAGCTACAAGTGGTAATCATGACCTTGCAACCATAATCTTCACGAGAAGGTGCAAAACTTGATAATTGCTGCGTCGGGTTTCGATTGCTGCAGAAGGTTATATCTTTGTGAATAGTGCACCTTGAATAACACATCATTTCTCTTTTCTTTTCATTTCTTCTCTTTACTGCTCTCCTCTCCCAAAAATCACATCTAAACGAAGGTATCCCTTTTACCAACATATAAAAATATATGTACTGCTGCTTCCGTGTAAGAAAAGACAGAAGGGTTGAATATTGTTTGCCATTATATTCTCACATTTTAATTGTTACATTATCAAAATATGATCACTCAAGGTTAACTAGTCTTCTATATTATAATTTTCTCATGACCTCAAGTGTCTCAACTCTCAAGTCCCACTTTATATATTAAAAAGGGTATAATTCTTAAATGTGTTAATCATTGCATGTCCATTCATTTGAGATCTATAGATTGTCATAATTTTGATTGCTTTTTCTATTTAATATAATAATAGTATTGCTTCTTTAGCCTGAAATCTTGGCAAATGCAAGTTATGATGATTTGTATTTTATTGAGGAACAAGATATTCTGCTCGGTAGTTACTATTTGTTTCTCTTGATGGCCTTGAACCTGTTATTGATTTCAATGCGAATTTTTCTTGTTTTTAAGTGAACATATTTTAATTACCTAATTATAAATAGATGGTATGTCATTATGGTCACAATTGATGTTCTTGTTATGTTTTTGGTCAGTGTCACATGCATCCTGCGATGGGCCTCTTACAAAAAGGAACCTACATGTCCTCAGTGTAAAAATCCGTTCAAGTTTCTGAATATCCACCGCTCACTAGATGGAAGGTATTTTAGCATTTCACACTTTCCAGCTCTTTTCTCCTGTTGGAAGATGCATAAAACAATGATTTCCTTTGATTAATTTATTAGCAACCCTTAATTTTATTACTAGTACAATAAAGGTTGTTAACATGATTTATTTTGTGGAGTCATACACTTTGAGAAAGAGAGAGACCTTTTTGTCTTGTGTTTGTTGTTTTGGGGGAACATGCATAATTAGATATTTTCCATGCAACTTACGTATAATGACAAATAATTGCACACGAATGATTATTGTGCTCACTATATTGAAACAAAAACATTGATTATGATATTATGGGATTTTTCGGGACTGGATTTTGTGAATTGAACTTCCTACCCTTATATTTTCTGAAGATTTTTATTCTCAATCATCTTTAGACTGGTTGATTGCTGCCACTCATTTGGATAAATCAAAATTAACCATGTATGCTGTGAACTTTCTTATTTAGAAGAAAATAGTGTAACTATTTGTAAAAGGCATGATTATTAAGTAAGAGAAGATCTGATGTGTGGATATATATTTTTTCTCAGTCGGTATCTTACAAAATGTGTCTATTTTGGCAGCATTCATGATTACATGTTTGAGGAGAGTGTCTGCCTCCTCCTAAGAGCCTCATGGTTCACGCCTTTGATTGTGGTGGAACGGGAAGAGGTATATGAAGAAATCGAAACTTATTATTATGAGGACGAGGATGATGATATTTACTTGGGTAGTTCCTCAAGTCTCCGTATTGGTAATCGAAGATGGGGAGACAACGGGTATGTTAGGGCAGGAAGGCAAGAGGCACGACCAATTCCCCGACCAAACTTTCAGGATTCTGGTGCTGGCCCATCTCGTCAGCGGAAGAAGAAAGAAGCTGCTGATTCTGCTGCTGCTGCTAAAGAAAATGTTGGTCGGCGTGCAAAACGGGCCCTGAAACGTGAAGCTGCTGACAAGGCAGCTGCTGCAAAGCACCAGCAACATTTGGTTCGTTTAGGTCGCACTTGAAGGCCAAAAAAACTCAGTTTCTGTTTTGTACAGTTTTTCCTTGCATTTGTTTGTGGAAAATAAGGATATTAGGCTGACTTTATAAGGATGGGCTTTACTAGCATGTTGCCCATTCTTGTATTAACCTAGATTTAGTTGCTGTTGCCTATGTACTTTACATTTGCTAGTTCTAGTTTAACTTCTGATTTAGATTGTGTTTTAAACTTCTGGTTTGAACTGCACGGTTCCTTTCTATTTAAATATATATTATTGAAATTATCTGATCTAATAGTTACTCACTTTGGGAATCACTGTAGGACGACTGATTTTAAAGTAAATTTTCATCAAGATTTCTAGATCGGCTGTCGAGCTTATTCAGCAATTAGAGATTTGAGCATTTGGGTAGTGTTGAAAGAATTTGATTGAATGTTTAGTATAGGATTGATTTGATTGTAAGAAAAAAAAGTGGGGGCATGCATTGCCTTCTATGTTGGTGTTACTGATATTGGGTCATCTCTAAAAAATCTATACGTCGCCTATATATTTTATACACGCATGCATATATGAATACGATTCAATGTAAGAAAAAATTGACTCTTTTCCGGAAAACTATTATCATATGACTAATGCAGGTAAATTTTAATGGCCAAACCTGACCATATATTCATCAATCCTTTGCCAAATTTGGCTCGAGGAGAACACCCGACTGCATTCCTATTTTTCGACGTAAAACCGGCTGAGAGCGAAAAGATTATAAGAAAATATTTTCTTGAAGAGAAAGGTACTGTTGCTAAAGTTGATTCAATTGGCAATTCTCCAGCAATTATCTAGAAGGTACATACTTCTCATTTTTAGCATAGATGAAGCATTATTTGCCTTGTGGAAACTGCCTTTCATCGACTAATCGAGTTGCTGCAGTCGATTTTGGAAAAAATTGGGTCGACATGGATGATTGTGTCCTTGGAAATGAAAGACGACCCAGATTTTTGGCTGGGTTCTAGAAATGTACGAGGGGTTCATGGTTTTTCGTAGTTAAATTTGTTGACAATATACAATGTGGTGGTTAACGACAAATAAGAATGTAAAAACAAAAAAGCGAAGACAAATTTGTTTGCATTTACACTGATTATATTACAAACGAAGTGCACAATTGTTCATCAGTAATGGAGGACATGTAACTGAGCTTAAATTCAGAACATCGTGGATAATAGTAAATGCATTTCATTCCTTTTCTTTTTATGTCGGGAACATGTTTGGTACGTGGAACTTTATATTCTAGATTTTTTGTTATTACATGTATAGACCACTTCATAGATTACTGAACACGAATCCCTGTTATTTCAAGGGTTTCGAGTTTGAGGATTCGATGATCTTGTAGAAAGAGAGGGTCTCATTTTTATGATCTGCTCTTCATCAACACCCATAAGTTTAGCAGCAGAACCTGATTCGAAGAAGCGCTTCACTGCATCTTCCATGTATTCTTTCCCTTCCCGGACTGTCATTTCTTTACCAATCTTTCCTGGGTAAGATATTAAGATATCGTCCCCTTTCATTACCGCTGCAAGTTGTATTAGTTCTTGTTGAAATTCGCTTACTTTGGCATCTTCATTCGCATCTCCCTGCCTAATCTTAACTGGATTAGGCAGTTGTTCTGTGTAACAAGTTCAGCAAGAAACACAATGTTACTTGTATATTCTGCTAAATAAAGATCAGATAAACAATTGGATACCAAATTTACCAGGGCAGTCGGTTCTGGGCTTGCTGCGCGTCTGGAGAATGGCTTCAAATGTTCCTGCCCATGCCTCCCTTTTTGTAAGAGAAGGTGAAGACAAGTTAAAAATCTTTCTCACTGTTGCTGGAATGGAAGAATGCTCATATTCTGATGTTGGTGTTGGTGAGCCATTAGGTCCATGAACAACTGCGTCATTATCAAAATATCTTCTCAATTATGGATAAAATTTACGAAACTTAACAATCCATTCTTGTGATTTCTTGTATATGTGAAGGCATCACGAGATTGTCACTCGTCTTCTGTTTTTAGTACTGTCTAATCCTATACGGTAAAAACCATACCAAACAAACCAAGTCTTAATGATGGTGTGAGGACCATGTTCCATGATTTAGACAACCGAGTCTTAACATATGATTTGTGGGATTTTACCATTTGTACAGGGAAAATGCACAGGGGACAGGTGCTGAGATGGCTGATGGCAACACCTGTCTGGCTGTTTTTTTTAGAGAAATGCTATGGGCACATAATTTTTTATCCATAATGGTTCACATAACACTCACATGGGGTGGCCCCTGATAAAAATTATCTACCACTAGACTTATCCTTTTTTTTATGCCCAACACCCAATGAAAATCTGTGAGTGGAATTCTGTACATTTCCATGTAGAACTCCCCTGTACACATAGCATTGTTATAATTTGTGTCTTCATTTTTTCAAACTTCAACTAACTTATTTAATTCATCACATGTTACATCAGATGGAAAAAATATAGTAATGGGAGCTTTATGTCAATGATCCCATTCCCCAAAAGCATTGAATGATGCATTTATATGTGCGGGACAGATAGCTAATTCGTGATCTTCAATAATATAGCATTTAAGAAGTCTTGTTCCCAACAAATTCGGGTCGGCTACTTTAATTTGTTTCTTCACTCCATCTGATTTATTGCTATATGTTTTAAGTTTTTGTAGTCTCGGAAGGTCGTCTTACCAGGGAAAGGATAAGTAGTTTGGGTGCTATATACACAGGACAACGTAAGCAATACTGGACAAGACTCGACACTAATATGAACAAGATCTTGATGTCTTTTTCTAACCGAATAATACTAACAGCAAAATGTTGACTTACCAGTACCCTTCTGAATCCAAGGAGAAACCATAATGGTAGGAACCCTAACTCCCAATCTGTCAAATTTGAACAAAAATGGCTCAGGCCCAACAATTCCATCAGGGCTAGGAACCCCATTAACTGGTGTTGCCACATGATCATAAAATCCACCATGCTCATCATAAGTAATCACGAACAGGGTTTCATTCCACTGTGGACTTGCCCTTAATGTCTCGTACACCTCCTTCACAAACATTTGGCCTTGATACACATCATGCGATGGATGATCGTCATTTGCTGGCTCCGCCTTAGAGTCCATGTACCTCTGCTCCACCACAACATAGCCCGGCAACTTTCCATTTTTAGCATCATTCTTGAATGAAAGGTCGTACGGATGGAACTTTCCTACGAACTTGAGCTTCCTTAGGTTTCTGTAAAAGAGTGTAGCAGGAATATTTTGGTAATAAATGCCAAATGATATCCCTGCATCGTCAAGGTCCTCAAAAATCGTGCGCTGAGGGTAGCCCTTGGCGAGCAGTGCCGCCACATTGGAGGTGGCACCATAGGACGTTCCGGAGTGGACGTAAAGCCTATTGGGTTGAGTTGAAGCTGGCACCGACGCGAACCACCGATCACAGACTGCAAATTCAGATACCAAGGTCTTATAAACCGCAACCTGAAAATTGTACAACAACAAACATTCTAAGCACAACAAATTTATGGTAGGTACATGAATCTTTTTCCATTCAATTCATTGCTAGATTTACCGAAAGAACATCCTGTTGGTTATGTATACTCAGTTCTTTAAATAGCTGTGAAATAAATTATTGAATTCATATCTCCTCATTCAATTAATTACAGGATTAAATTTTTTAGATTAGTTTAACTAATAATCAATTTTAATAATTTAGTCCTTTTAACAATCAGTATTTCAATTTGTTTTTCGTACTCATTTTCTACCATATATTCTCATAATAAAATATTTTTCACGTAACCAAACTATATTTTAATCAATTACTATTCAAAAATTCATTCTTTTAAGCAAAAAAAAAAAAAAAAAGTGGCTGTCAATGAAGGCTTATTACGATGTATGGATATTTTCTTGAAAAGAAGAAAAAGACAATTTGGATGTCCCCATCAATTTCTCGATTTGCGTTCACACTTTTTCCCGGATAAGATGCTATGGATGACATAAATCATAAAAAATTGCCGCATTTTCACAGTTGNTAAAATAATATTTTCCATCACATCAATAACTTTTTCTTCTTTTTCAACCACACATTCTCCATCAATCTACTATTCCAAAATTCATTCTTCCAAAATAATATCTATCAAACACACTCTTATTATAATGTGGCTCAAACGGGCTCTTATTACGATGTATGAATATTTTCTTGAAAAGAAGAAAAAGACAATATGGATGTCCCCATCAATTTCTCGATTTGCGTTCACACTTTTTCCCGGATAAGATGCTATGGATGACATGAATCATAAAAAATTGCCGCATTTTCACAGTTGTAACAAATAAGTGGCTTGAACTAATCCTTCTCCTGTCTATTTTCTTCAGATGGAACGTCAAATCTAAATAAATTGTCACGGACCCAGACAAGCAATTAAATTTTAATGAAGTCCATTTTATGAGACCTGTTAAGACTAAAATAATAACCTGAAAAAACTTTACCTTGTCAGGTTCAAAGCCGTTCATAACACTTTGTGGCATGTTGGGTTCCATGGAATTAGCCTGCTGGGCAAAGCCATTCATTGGTGGTGGCTTCTTAGAGGTTTCATTTGATCCAAAAATCTGTTCTCTAATGGCCTGAAATGAGTGGCCAGGATCAGGATCCACAAAATGGGATTTATTTCCAAAGAAAACGCGAGAAGATTTAGCATCAGTTGTGTTTAAAAGATTGGATTCTGAGCCATCAACTCCATTAATTTGTGGGTTCAGCTTCTTCATCCACCCCAGCATGTGGTCGAACGAGCGGTTCTCCATTACCAGCACCACCACTGTTTTTATGGGACTTGCGGCGGTGAAATAACATGGGTGGTGGCTGAAGAGGATGAAAAGGAGGAGCACGGTGGCCGTGGCGGTGGCTTTTGCCATAATAATGCAGAGATTTTTTTGTGGGCAGTGGGGGTATGAAGAAGTGATTGGGTTTTTACCTTTTATAGTGTAGTTGGATTCCGACATTATCAATTCTGGTTCCGAATTTTATGTTAGTATTAGACAACTTGGACGGACCATCATTTTTAAAAAAATTGAGTCTTGAAAAGTGCCTTTTTTTAAGAACGTGATTAAAATGTAAGAAATTTTTTAAAATTTTCGTGGGAAATATTTTATTGTGTAAAGTATGAAAATTAAATAATTTTATTTTAAAAGGAGACAAATATAGGCTTAGATTGTGCGTATATGCGCTTACATGTGTAGAACCATCTTGAAATTCTAAAGAAGTTTTAGCACCCGTTTGTTTCCCGTTATTTCAACTCTTTTTCTACATGTTCATTTTCAGCCACATATTCACACAATAAAATATTTTACACATAAAATCAAATATTTTCCCTACTTTTTTAACGACACATTCTTAAAAAATTCACCATTCAAAACAATGTTTTTCCAATAAAAAGGGCCACCAAAATGGGACTTAATGTGTTAGTTGTGAAGTCTAACTATGTCGTTATGCGAAGTTCGTACGCAGATCGATCTTCGCAGTAAGATCTTTGTGAGGTTGCATAAAGTGGGTATGCAAGTTTTCTTTTTTAGTAAATTATTGTAGTGATGAACGATGACTTAATTTACATTAAAACGAACCTCTATANGGATATGCAAGTTTTCTTTTTTAGTAAATTATTGTAGTGATGGACGATGACTTAATTTTACATTAAAACGAACCTCTATAAAACTTGCGTGTTCTTTCATGCATTTATTTTGTTACTCTGATTTTGTTACACTTTATCGTATTGAATTATGATTTCTAATACCCAACACTGTGAACTCTCTAATTTCCACGTGAATAAAATTTGTTAAGCACCGTGTATAAGTTAGGACCTGATCTTCGTATTAGGCTGTAACATGTAATGTACTGTGTAACTTCAAGGCTTTTGCTATTCTCCATTCGTATTTGGATATCAAAATTCAAGCGAGGCAACGATTTAATATGCAATAAATGATTGAATTTGATGAACTTTTTGGCAATTTGCCAAAGAACGAGGATGAAAAGTAATATGTTTAACTTATCCAGGAAGAGAATAGACGTACGAAAAAACAGCAAAACTTGATCTCAAAATCATTACTATCTGCCATTATTTTGTGAATGGAATGATACTTCACAGTGAAAGGAATAATCCATGGTGGGGACTGGCCGTATACATCAATTCTTGTAACATCAAACGAAAGTCCAACTTCTTTCAAGGCACGATGACTTTGCCAAAGACAACTAGATTAAGACATCAATATTTCTTCACATTCACATCTATATAATTTATTTTTTAAGGAAAAATAAAAACAAATTACCGACAACTTTGTGTTCTAAACCCAGCAATCAGCCTAAGATCGATTTAACAGGATGATGCAAAAATACAAACATTATGTTTTAAACAAACAAAAATCGTTGGTTTACAACTTTGCATATAAATAAAATATTTTTTTACTAATCATGCGGATTCCAAGCCATGGATAGCTAATTTACATTCTCAGGTATTATCCGAAAACAGCACGAATAAAAGTGGAGAGAATTCCGAGTAAATAGATAAAACACGAAATACAAGTATGTATAATATAGCACAAAGAATATACAGATGATAGTAACGGTTCTTCTTGACACACTTACAGAAAGATGTGATCAGTTCCAGGGAGGAGATGATGGTTTAGATAGAAATTCTTGAGTTTTTGTCGAATAGTTTTGATCCAAGCTATGGAGTTGTTCCATCAGCTGGGATCTCCTTTCCTTGAAGAAGTCGAGGCGAGTTGTTAATTCGACCAAGGTCGAGGACGCTGCTGAGAGATGTCTCGGATAATCCATCACCTGCTACCATTATAGGATCTTAGGATACTTGTGTGTCATAAGGGTCGTTAAAATGGGAAAATTGCAGCATTAGTACCCAACCTATTTGTCTAAGCAACAAGTTGGTCCTCAACCTTATTGTTCCACAGTCAATCTCCAAAAACAGAAAAAAAAAAAAATCCAAATCTCTTTTATGAAAACATGCCTCACTTCAAAGTTGGAAAAATTCTAGCTTCGAAAATTGGATATGAGAGTTATATGACAAGTTAACAGAGATTTGATGGTAAATGATCAAATTGCCACCCTTCTTTTCAGAGGAGTTAAAAAATACTATGATAGCTCCGTTGCTTTGGATATGAGAGAGTTATATAGACAAATTTAACAGAGATTTGATGGTTCGTTATTAGGACTATTGTGAGACTATATTAAAATGCTGTGGACTAGCTACTCTGGGCAACATAGTCTTCAGTATTCTAGCCTTTAGTTAAGGGGTAGGCCAAAGGCCTGAAAAAGTATTTCAAGTCTTACCTCTGCTGCCCTAGAAGTAGAAGGTATGGATGCAGAATCAACGGCACAAAGATCGTCCATAGATAAACTCATGCATGCCTCATTACTTTTGGAATCGCTCAAACTTGTTGGATCTATGAACGGCTTCCGGGCAGACAGCCTACTGCTGCTGCCAGATGTTAATATGTGCCCCTCCGTATTCCTCAAATCTGCCCCTAACAACTCCTGCAACAACTAAGATTAGAGCATGATATCCATAAATCATAATTAATAAAGTCAAAAATACGTCTGACATAATTGTAAATTTTTAGTATCCTGAACAAATATTCGAGAAAAATGCTTTTTGTACAAGACCATCTACAGAATCTTTTACAAATTGATGAGGTGCCAAAAAAAAAGTGGGGGCAGTTTTATTTTTTTAGTTGGTTGGTGAAATTTTGACTCGATCATATTTCGCAACGTCATTTGTTGGTAAACAAATCAGTAAGTTGTACTATACATGCGCACAACCAAATATTCAAATGGATATAGGCAATTCCATTTTGTTAAATTTCATTACAGTCAGCTCAAACGATCTTTGGAGCCCCAAATGTTGGGTCCATGCCTCCATGGACTTTAAAGCCAAATTTCTCGGTAGTGTAGGATAGGTCGAGGATGTAGGTACTAGTTTGAAGAATGATCAGACAGTCATTAGTGTCTAATATATTAATGCTAAACGAACAGAAAAAGAAAAAAAAAGACTCCCAATTGGTAAGCCCTTGTTTGGTACCCATCATTTCCAAAACACATTTCTCTCTTTATTTTCAACCACACATTCTTCAATAAAATAATATTACACGCAAACTCAAAACTTTTCCTCATTTTTTAACCACACATCCTCCAACAAAATACTATTCCACAATGCATTTTGGGCAACAAATGGGGCTCAAACAGGCACTAAATTACTGTACACTACACATTTTTCAATGTCCCTTCATAATCCTACTTGTGAGAAATAGAAGCTCAAGCAAAAAAAAAAAAAAGTTACTGTTCAATAACAATTTAAATTAATAACAACAATAAGAAAGTAGAGTCAATCCTGTGGTTATTTCATAATTTTACGCATAAAAAGTCCGAACGATCATATTCTACATTCATTTTAATTTTGACTGAAGAAAGAAGACAGAAATTTGGGTGTGTGACAGCCATGATAGTAAATGAATAAACAAATAAACATGTGCATTAACCTCAGTTCTTTGTTTTCTCTCATGGTTAACAAAAGCAAGGGTCGTGTCAAAATCTTGCTGAAAGTATTTCCTGCATGGAAAGATGAGCTTATTCAATACCAGATACGGACATGCTGAATATTCTGGTGGCATAAGAAATGTGTCAAATCCATAAGAAACTAAAAGCTCGTAAAGATGAAATAATTGGACTTCAACTTACCTTTGAGAACCATGATTGGCAGCATGCTGATAATGATCACGTTCATCAGAGAGAGAGCCAAATTGATGCTGACGTTGCTGATTTAGCTGATGGTGAAGTTCGGCAACCTTGTGTTTCAATCTGGCCACATCTGCTTCAGCAAGAGCTATCTCCTCAAGCTCGGCCCTTGTCTTCATAGTTCATAAAACATATAAGAAATTCTACAAAATTGTTGGATAATTGGAGGATATGAAGATTGATATATACCTTAGAATCCATTCCACGAGAACCAGAAAACTGTCCAGATGACATGCTTAAGCCAACTTCCAGGGCAGCCCGTAAATCTCTCTCAGCTTGCAACTGTTCTTGCAGTCTTGCAACCTATGATAGAAGCCAAAAAAGTCATGTCTTAGACTAATATCAGCCGTGGTAAGTGAAAATAAGGTTGTGTATGCAAGCAAATAACGTCTATGATACTGCAAACTTTCTCAGGGAAAAGTGTTAAAGTAGAACAGAAATTAAACATTACGCTCGAGAAGTCATATGACAATGAAACAGTTCAATAAAAATTAGGATTAAGTGGAGGAAAAAAAATGATGTTATTTAGTTGAGGTGAAAAAATATGTTGGACATGATTGCATTTTCAAAGTTACGAAACGAAACGAGATGGTAATCACTCTGACACTACAACAGATCACTAAACAAGCTGCCCACACCCAAAATGAAAGGAAAAAATAGCAGGAATCTTCATTCAAGAGTACCAAAGAAGAATTAGCTTACAAGCATTATGTAGAAGTATCATCCTGATACCAAGAACACACACAAAACAGCAAGAATGTTATGTAGTCAAGGTGGGAAATATGTCAGCCATGATTGTACAATTCAGTGAAGTCCAATGAGAAGCCTCATTTCAAAGTTATGAGACGAGACAGGAGATGATAATCACTCTAATCATGTGAAGTCCAATGAGAAGCCTTATTTCGGAGTTATGAGACGAGACAGGAGATGATAATCACTCTAATACTACAAAACGAGCTCTAACTAGAGGTTTAAAACTGAGCCGGGGCGCCCAGGCCTGTGTACTGTGCAGACCCTTCTTAAGGTATAATACTTCAACTGAACTTAAATGTATAAAACAGCAACACAGCATTTTAGAGAAAATGACGCCGAGGAAACAAATGCAAACAAGAGCAACATTTCCCGTGTGAGCTCATTCAAGTCAAATCACATATATTGTTTACTAAGAAAAAAACAAATATTCATATTTGAGCTGTGAGGTTAAGAATGATGTTTAACTCCATGCTATAATAAAATTTGATTGGATAAAAACTGAATACAGACAAACAAGGCTTGACCGATTGAACCAAAATTACTGACAAAGCCTTATCTAAGAATATGAAAAATAGAACAGATTACTTCAATTTTAGTAAATTTAATTCATTTCCTCAAAAAGAAGTATATAATTGGATTCATAGTTCTAAGCTTGAAATCCTATTTGGAATATCAGTATCAAAATCATTTGATCCTTTCAAGCAACCTTACAGAACTAACTACCTCCTGAACATGAGATAGCGCTCAAGAGCGATGGGGTAAGAAGAAAGAAACTGACCCAAACCAACTCCTGCAAAGGGTGAAATTGCCCATTTACATTGAGCAGTTCCTTAAAAGAAATTATTCAATATTATGGACATTTAGTGAAAGTATTTATTGACGTCTTTAATTAAGAGTTGGTTAAGGACCCCCCATACTTTGACCAAACCTCAATCAAGAGGTAGTAATTTACCCTAGATCATAACTAGATAGCTAACAAGCAGCACATCACTTTAATTATCGAATTTTTTTTGGAAAAGAACAGTTATATTTGAATTAGTAGAACCGACACATACATCTTGTTCAAGTGCCAAACGACGTTCATGCAAAGCTTGCTTCCTTCTCTCCAAGCTAGCTTGCAGAATTGCATTTCCTCTTGCCTAAAATTGATGAGCAATCATATCGTATTAGTAAACATTACACTGGTAATACTCCGCAATAGCAGTTGCTAAAAGCTAGATTTACCTCCTTCGCAATCCTGTGACGTAAATCGTTCTTAGCGAGCTCTAATCTCTGGATGGCAAGTCTGCAAACAAATTATCAAATTTAATGTGATAAGGCAAACCAAAAGACAACAAAAAGGTTCAATGGAGGAGTCCTTCAGGGTTTGCCAAAAAGAGAGTATGGAGACAACTGGTATGCTAATGAATTGTTTGTAAGCAAACAATCAAAGAAAAAAGTAGTAAAATGAAAAGTTCATCGCAAGGGTCTTCCTAGACAAATAAAGTAGTAGGTATTTAGATTTAATTGTTAATAAGGAAGGAAGATCAGAAGACGATGCAATGCAAATAAGGGATTTGACAACATGAACTGCTGCGGAATTTCATGAGATTGAAAGAAACCTAAAACGTCAAAAGGTTAAGTTATCCAAATGGTTAAGACCAGCTAAGTTTTATGGTATTTGAGTATCACGGTCATCAGAGCATAGAATTTTGTTAAGATGAACGTAACAAAATGAGGATGTTTAAGATGGATGTGCAAGCATGCACGAATGGATAAAAATGGATGGATGTACAATATGTGGAGATCGAAACCACTGAGGACAACTAAGTCAAGGATGGCATAGATGATTAGGGAACGTCTTGGACAGACCTAAAGATCGTGTTTACGAGGGTGAAGGGATAGACCAGAAATAATATGACCTGATGTGGTAGCAAATGACTTGATTTCGTTGAATCTTTCGGCAATGGAGAGTGGTGAAAAAGGATTCACGTGTCCAACCTCGACGTTACTAGGAATAACGCTTAGTTCGTTACTGGGAATGAGGCTTAGTTCGTTACATAGTTCTTTCAATCTACTTGATATTCATCTGTAAGTAGCAAGTCTTGCCAATAGCATCATGACATATTGTGTTCCTTCCAATTTCCCATCTTTACCTCAAATAATAAAGCAGGCAAAGAAGGTGAATATGGTGAAATTCCATATCCAAAGGCATGACAACAGCATGGCAGTGAAGACTAGAAAAATGAGTATTGTGTAACAGAAAACCAAGCATATTACTAATCTAAAGAACTTTGTAGAATCATAACGCATCCCAAGTTCACAACTTCATGCAATACATTTAGATCTTTGACCGTCTAAACCAAGAATATTGAAAAAATAAATAAACATTCTTCGGCTTTTTGAATCAGGAGAGGAAGGATGAAGACAATCTCCTACTTCTTATCCTAGATATCAAACCAGTTTTAAAAAGAAACAAGAATATTCTCAATTGTAGCAGATTTCCAGTGTGCTCAAGTAAAATTTCATTTATATCACGTGGTTTTAATGGCAGACAGAAACTTGGCACATTTGCCACAGCCACGTAAAAATAAAAGAAAAGAATATCTTACTCTTCCTCCCCAGAAGAATCAATAGATTCCACTGAAGGTGTTTTCCGGGCCTGCAAAGAAGAGAAGTATTAGATCAGATAAATAGAAAGGGAAAAGGATAGTTACCAACGTTGAAATATAAATTAGTCTTCATCTTGCATCAGTAAATTATCTTGTTTTCCTGTAATCAATTTTACAAATATATATAATTTTCATGATCCATCATTTTGGTGAACCTACAATCCAAATAGCATTAATGCAATGCCATTTCTATAAAATTTCGCTTATCAAAACACAAACCAATTATTATTCAAAGAACTGGCACTCTACAAACTCAAATAAGCTATGATAACCTGACTGTGCTTAAAGCATATAGTATTTGGATTCTAATCTCTTAAGAAAGGACTTTACCGGAGCAGCCAATAAATGAAAATAGAAATTTAAACCATCTCATACTGGCTCAATAGAAAATAAGCTATGAAGGTGCAGATTGAGGCTCGAATAGGGTGAAAGGAAAAGAATTATAGTTACGAACAATGTTTGACGAGTTTATAAAAAATTGTGTCTGCATGTGTTTCTGCACATGAGGGATTAGAGGGTCCAGGTTAGAAGTTTCATAAAGCAATGGGGAGCTGATATTATTTGCCTTCAGGAGACTAAGATCGAACTAGTGTCCAGACAACTGATTCGTAGTTTGTGGGGTATTCATCATGTGGATTGGGTGTTTCTTGGATCTGTTGGTGCCTTTGGGGGTATACTGTTGATATGGGATCGAAGGGTGGTGGAAAAGATTGATGAAGCTGTGGGAGACTTCTCGGTTTCATGCAGATTCAGAGGAGTCATTGATCAGTTCGAATGGGCTTTTTTTGGGGTGTATGGACCTCAAACTGACAGGGAGAGGTCTTTGATGTGGGATGAGCTGGCTGGTTTGGCTACTTGGTGGAATATCCCGTGGTGTGTTGGAGGGGACTTTAATGTTACTCGCTTTCCTACAGAGAGATTGGGGGGGAAGTGTTCTCCTCAGCCATGCAGGATTTTTCGGATTTCATTTCTCATTTTGGGCTCATGGACATTCCTTTGGAGGGAGGCAGTTCCACCTGGTCCAATAACCGTATGGATGTCTCCATGTCCCGTATTGATAGGTTTTTGTACTCAACGGATTGGGAAGAACATTTTCCAACTATACATCAAAAGCGTCTCTCTAGACTCTTGTCTGATCACTTTCCTATTTTGTTGGAGTGTGGAGATTTTTCTAGGGGTAAGAGACCCTTTTGTTTTGAAAATATGTGGTTGAAATCGGAGGGGTTTGTGGACACCAGGTGAAAGGGTGGTGGGAGTCTTATTACTTTGAAGGCACCCCTAGCTTCATTCTGGCTAGGAAACTGAGAGCTCTCAAGCTTGACGTGAAAAAATGGAATGTGGAGGTCTTTGGCGATGTTCAGAATAGGAGGAGGCATGCTATGTCTGAACTTAATGTGCTGGATGGGGAGGCGGAATTACGTCATTTATCTAGTGAAGAGAGAGCTCAGAAGACTAGGCTTGTGGAAGAGCTAGAAAGGTCTTTTATGCAAGAGGAGATCAGTTGGCGTCAGAAATCTCGAGCTCTTTGGTTACAAGAAGGTGATAAAAATACTAAATTTTTTCATCGCATTGCTAACTCTCATCGCAGGTACAATTCCATCTCTTCTTTGATGATTAATGGAGTATTGACTAATGATCAAGAGGCAATTTCGACAGGGATCACTCAGTTCTATCAAGATTTATACCAGGAAGGAGGGTCTAGGAGACAGATGCTGGACGGCCTTGATTTTTCTATGATATCAATTGAGGATTCGGATTGGTTAGGAAGACCTTTTGAGGAGGAGGAAGTGCTAGGAGTTATACAAGGGTTCAATGGAGATAAAGCTCCAGATCCAGATGGTTTCTCTCTGGCTTTCTTCCAAGTCTGTTGGGATGTTGTTCGCTCGGATATCATGTCAGTGTTGAGGGCTTTTCATGTGTCTGGAACCTTTGAAAAAAGTCTCAATGCTACCTTCCTAGCCCTTAGCCCTTATTCCTAAAAAGGTGAGGGCTGTAGAGGTGAAGGATTTCCGTCCAATCAGTCTTGTGAGTGGGTTTTATAAGATATTAGCAAAAATCTTGGCTAACAGGTTGAGGTTGGTGCTGCCCAAGATAATCTCAACATCTCAGAACGTTTTTGTCCAGGGGAGACAGATTTTGGATTCGGTGCTTATAGCTAATGAATGCCTAGAGAGTAGACTGAGGAAGGGGGAGCCTGGTGTTTTATGCAAACTGGATGTGGAAAAAGCTTATGATCACGTTAATTGGGAGTTCCTTCTTTACTTGCTCCGAAGATGCGGATTTTCGCAGTTATGGATGTCGTGGATTCGCTTTTGCATTTCTAGAGTTCGGTTTTCCATCTCATCAATGGTAGCCCGAGTGGTTTTTTCGCGAGTTCGAGGGGTCTAAGGCAAGGGGACCCGTTATCCCCCCTACTCTTTGTTATTGTTATGGAGGCTCTTAGTCGGATTGTGAATCGAGCTATCAGCGGAGGTCTCCTTTCGGGATTCATGGTGGGACCCCCGCATGATCATCACGTTTGGATCTCTCATCTTCTATTTGCGGATGATACTTTGATTTTCTGTGATGCCGATCCGATTAAATTGGAGTATTTGCGATCTGTTTTTGTATGGTTTGAGGCGGTCTCTGGGCTGAAGATTAATTTGGGTAAGTCTGAGATGGTTCCTGATGGCTCCGAAGATGCGGATTTTCGCAGTTATGGATGTCGTGGATTCGCTTTTGCATTTCTAGAGTTCGGTTTTCCATCTCATCAATGGTAGCCCGAGTGGTTTTTTCGCGAGTTCGAGGGGTCTAAGGCAAGGGGACCCGTTATCCCCCCTACTCTTTGTTATTGTTATGGAGGCTCTTAGTCGGATTGTGAATCGAGCTATCAGCGGAGGTCTCCTTTCGGGATTCATGGTGGGACCCCCGCATGATCATCACGTTTGGATCTCTCATCTTCTATTTGCGGATGATACTTTGATTTTCTGTGATGCCGATCCGATTAAATTGGAGTATTTGCGATCTGTTTTTGTATGGTTTGAGGCGGTCTCTGGGCTGAAGATTAATTTGGGTAAGTCTGAGATGGTTCCTGTGGGCGAGGTCCCTAATTTGGAGGACTTAGCTCAAATCTAGGGTTGTCGAACTGCGTATCTCCCTATGAAATATTTGGGGATGCCATTGGGTTCTTCCTTTAAGGCTAAGTCGATTTGGAATCCGATTATTGAGCGTATGGAGAAGCGCTTAGCTGGATGGAAACGCCTTTATCTATCAAAAGGGGGAAAGGTGACTTTAATTAAGAGCACTCTCTCGAGCTTACCCACTTACTTCTTATCGCTTTTCCCTATTCCGGCTGGGGTGGCACATCGCTTAGAGAGGATACAGAGGCACTTTCTTTGGTCTGGCATGGGGGAGGAGACAAAGTTTCATCTAGTCTCGTGGTCTCAGGTCTGCGAGCCCGTTCAATATGGAGGGTTGGGAGTGAAGGACCTTCAACGTTTTAATAAGGCTCTTTTAAGCAAGTGGTTGTGGCGTTTTGGTATGGAGAGGGATGCTCTTTGGCGGCAAGTGGTGGCTGCCAAATATGGCACCAACTGGGGGGGTTGGTGTTCCGAGGAAGTGAGGAAGTCTCATGGGGTGAGTCTATGGAAATCAATCCACCAAGGCTGGTCTTCGTTTTCGAAACACTTGTTTTATTTGGTGGGGGATGGATCTCGGGTGAGATTTTGGCATGATAGGTGGTGTGGTGATGTATCATTGAAGGAGGCTTACCCGGAGCTTTTCAATATCGCTCTAGACAAAAATGTGTCAGTAGCCGCCCTCATGTCTCACTCTAATGGTATGCTCCATTGGAATGTGCTCTTCACGATTGGGAGTCAAAGTCCATCTCTTCTTTTATGGATCTCCTCTACTCTACTAAGGTGCAAGGTAGAGGGGATGATTTGATTAGTTGGGGTTCTCCGGTTTCTAAAGCTTTCACCGTTAAGAGTTGTTACCGTTACTTGAGTTCCTCATATCCTTCAATTTTCCCTTGGAAGTGTGTGTGCAAATCCAAGGTGCCTCCTCGAGTAGCCTTCTTCTCGTGGACTGCAGCACTGGGGAAGATCTTGACTATTGATAACCTTCACAAACGCGGCCTTATTCTGGTGAATTGGTGTTGTTTATGTAAGGAAAGTGGGGAGAGCCCCGACCATATTCTTCTGCACTGTAAGTTAACTCGGGAATTGTGGGATTTGGTGTTTGCTTTGTTTGGGGTCCAGTGGGTCATGCCGAGAACAGTATTAGATCTTCTCTCATGTTGGAAGGGGTCTAGTAGCAAGACTTCTTTGGTGTGGAGGATTGCTCCCCATTGTGTTTTTTGGTGTGTGTGGAGGGAAAGAAATGCTCGACATTTTGAGGATATTGAGACCTCCATTCCGGATTTGAAGAGGAGATTCCTTCATTTATTGTATGAGTGGGTTAAGGGCTTGAGTATTCTTTCCATCAGCTCTCTTGTAGAGTTGTTGGACCATTGTAATCTTTGGATCCTTTGTCCTTTTGTATACTTGTAGTATACTGGTACCTTTTTTAATAAAAATTTCTTTAATTATCAAAAAAAAAAAAAAAACATAATGGGAAAAGATCAATTACAATGGGGAAAATGTTTGATTTAGGGAAAACAAAAACCTGAAGGTAAAAAGAATCAATGTGTGTGGCCTCCATCTTGGGCAATATGTACGAACTAATCGGAAATGGTTCTAAAAATAAACAAGTAAGAAAAGCAAATCAATTAAGCGAAATTCCGAGCAATTTGATTAGTATGCGCCAACAATTCATTCTTGATTATGGTACTTTGTTGTGGTTAATGCGAAGTTTCTTCCTTCGTAGGTAAGTACTATCTAAAAACCAATCCGCTCCTTGGGGAGCTTTTCCTGCTGTTTTAAGTCTCAAATATTTGTTATGCCAAAAAATAATCACGCCAGGACAAATAAAATCAACGGGAAACTCACATTTTTTCTTCCCCAAAATGTTGATCTCTTGACATTGGGATTGGAATTTGGGTATTTGGTTGCTGACTTCTCAACCAATGACTCAGGTCCAGGAACAGATAGATGTAGTTCTTGATCCATAGATGACAAAATTTCTCCTACGGATCGTTGGGACTCATTACCAGGTAATTCCGTAGAAGAATCCATCATGTTTTCACAAGCCTCCTTCAGATGGTCCAGTTGCTCATTATCTGAGATGTTAGAATTTCCAAGAGGTTTTTGGTCTCCCATTAGATTTGCTTTTGTTCTCAATGTATGATTATCTGTGTGATGTCCGGTTTCTGAATCACCATTTCCATTGACCTAACATAAAAAAATGTGAAGTCAAATTGCTACTATGGTAAATTTTAAGAGAGTGCTCAAACCTTTAAGTAACAAGAGTCGGTCTAAAATATATTGAAATACTTGTATCCATGATTTTGAAGCATTTCATTCCAAACCATCATGGAAAAAGAAAAAAGCAAAATCAATTGCCATTAATTGATTGGCTGAAAAGGGCATATGGTTACAGTTGATTTGGTGCAACATGAGCAGCTGACACACTTGAGCAAAAACCAGTGATTTTTTTTATTTACCAACTAAACAAATTAATCCTTAAGATCTGAAAGTGCACATTCATAATTTAAAGTTCGCCTAGAAAATTGTTTCAGTTGCTATGAAAATGCCTACTGTCTTCAAGAAGTGAAAAAGAAAATAGGGAAAGGGTTATTATACAAGTTCTTATATTATACTTGATATAAAAATGAGTGGACATAAATTAATCTCTTATTCTAGAGTAGATACACTCGTGCAGGATATATTTGGAGTGATACTTCCAAAAAGGCATGCAGACAAAGAAAATGAGGAAAAGAGAGACAACCTTATGGTCATACAGATCGTGAGCTATGAATCCGCTACTTTCACTTAACTTTCCACTGAGTCTACGATCACAATCATCATCTGTTTCAGGATCGACTTCATTTTCAGCATCATGATAACCATTATCTTTTATATCTAGATTTTCATCATCAGTTGTATCTTCACTCCCGCTATTTTCAGCTCGAGAATCCACAGATATAGAGCATCTATGCAGACTATCATTCTGAAAAGGAAGCATAATAAATAGTGAAGCATGTTAGAAAACAATGGTAACGAAACGAACCTCTCAGTCAGCGAACAAAATGCATAGAGACTAAAAACTATTAACAATTACATACATAATACACTTAAAGATAGAATCCAAAAACTCGATTCAGATAACAATTAAATCCATGAGGCTGAAATAAATCACGTTGCTGTGATTCAGCTAAAATGCAACAGATCAAAATATTTCCAAGAACAGCATTAGCTAACCACACCAATTAGAGATGCACATTTTCCAAAGAATGCATGTCTAACTGGCATTCAGTTTATGCATCAGATGTAAGCTGTGAGGTGACTAGAAAAGCAGAAGATATTAAAGGATATAACAGCTAGAATGGAAGAAGAGGGCCAAGCCAAAAAGAGAGGTGTGACAGAAATGGCAATGACTGTGACTTAAAAACACATGAACATAAATCAATCGCCCAATAAGCCTAAACACTTCCAGAATCAACAACCAAGGATAACCTACATCAAAAATATTGTCATACTCCTCCAAGAGTGTTGTAATAATTGCTTGGGCATTATTAGCAGCATTTGCAGCAGCAAGAAGCTGAGCAGAATTATCACCATTGATATCAAAATCATCCTCTAATTCACATTCACCAGCTACAAGAGGCCGCAGGAGCAATGGAGCCATACAAGCAGCAACGGCAGATGGTGTCATCCGATTCTCAGAAACGTGCGAGGAAATAGTATGCATCATCTTAAGAATTCTACAAACAATATACAGAAGATATTTATGAGGATAGCAAAATGAGGCCTGCATGACAAAGATTTATAATCGTGCTCACACCAGATTTCAGATGCAACCGCTCTACATTCAAGAAGATCATTGATCTTGCACGCATATAATAAGTGTTAACAGTTAAATGTTGCCATTAACATGATATATTAAATACGACAATTTTGACGAAGTTCAAGTAAGAAAGACCCATTTGACTGGCATTAAAGATTTGATATTTTGAGTCATTTCTGAAAGGTCGAACTACATCAACACAAAACCAAAACATTAATCAAAATGTTAGCAAACAAGTTCCACTTTCAGCCAAACAATGAAATGAGATTGACGTCCAGTTCACTTACGAATGCAATTTAAATTTAAGCTTTGCCCCTACAGTCAGGCATTGTCCTTTTTCCAGATATGTGGGGATATCCAAGTTAATGACTTTAAATGTTCGTTCAGTAGTCACCTAGGACAAGAATACTCAAGTCATGGGAATATATTTCTGAATAAAGGTTGACATCTTAAATTGTGAGAGGTCAAAGGGTAACAATTTTAAAGGTTTGCTTCAACCAAGTGCATTGGAGAAGTTTGATGAAGGCCTCCCACATCAAAGACTATTCTGGTTCTTAGTATTCTCCTGTAATTATTCTCTCCGTGCCTTCTAGCCTAATTTCTTTAACTAAACATGTAGCTGACAATCGAATCACGAACAATGCGTATTATTTGTTTCTAATAAACCATTGGCTGGAGGTAAGAGGTAATGCCAACTAAATCAACTTGTCCAATAAAGACCAAAACCTTGTATTGAAAATTCCATAACATCACGATTGCAGAGCATTATTAATTTCTTCTACATTTAAGCATTGAAATTCCATTGCATGGTAAATACTCTACTGCAACTTTTCTTCTTACATTAGACCGGAGGATGCATTAACCCTTTGACAGAATGAACACGTGACATAAATTTAGAATTGAACATTAACATTATATGGTTTTTAACATTTATTTTTCCAATTGAGAAAGAATATATCGCACGAAGCCCTGGAATATTGTTTGGCCAAATCTTAAATGAGCATTTGAAAATTTAAGCATCACAAGATTGCGCCTGGAGGACCTACTGCTAGTTAAGAGTTGGAAGCATGTCTAATATTAATTATCAAAATTCCACTGGCAACTAACCAAAGCAAATGATTACAAAATGAAACAAAAAGCATCACATAGTGACATAGCAATATGCAAATAGAGGAGACAAATGGACCAAATAATCATCTAGACATGTGTACAGTGTCACTCACACGATGCATGAGAACATGGAAACAGTAACGTAGTGGACCAGGAGTACCTCTGTAACAGACGCCTATTGGGTTCAGGAAATGTCTCCTGTATTACAGAGTGCATTGCATTCACCCGTGCTTCCTTCCGATCAATTTCTTTTCATGACAGGGAAATGAACACATTCACATTACTTAAAAACTGAAGAATCTAAGCCAATAATTTACAAGATAAGCAAGCAGAGTGGATTCAGATATGGAACTTATAGAATATGAAGTGATGTGAACTTACTATAGGATTCCAACAATGCAGTGCAGCAGGATGCAGGAACGGGAGACGAAGGCAGCTCCCGAAGAACATGCTGAAAGAACAGGTAACTCCATTGAATTATTAATTCAAATAAAAGCCAAACCAGCATAACTGAGTAAGAAAGATGGTAATCGAACCTTAACACAATCTCCAATAACATGAGCATCCTCATCTGGATCAAATTCAGTCTTGCCTACAATTAAGGGGCCTTCATATTAGTATAGACACCATATTGATTACCTTGTTTGAGAAGATAAATTGACGAAAAGAAATCCACAGCAAAATCATACAGATAGCTATAAGACTTTCTTGTCACATATGTAAATCAATCCTCCAAAAGGGAACCCAAATCCAGACCAACAAATGTGTTGAACTCAATCCCCGACAAAATGTTGGCTTTGAACTTGATGTGTGATATAAAGTGAACTCAAAGGTATGTTCCCTAGCTTTTCGGGACAAAGCCTTAGGGGCAAACCCCAGGCATCGAAATCCCCAAATCAACAAAAAGACCAGAAAAGCCCAAGAATCTTGAAAGTAAAAAATACAGACAATCTATTTATGCACCTCATTTGGGCAGGTACAGTCAATCAACAAGCAGAAAAAGTAAGAAATCACTACATACAGACAAGAAACATATACTTCAATTCAGGAATTCCATAGGCAATTCCACACTCTACAAAGTCCTCTATTACTCTATGGTAAAAGCACAGATCTGAGTGATAAATTTCCACTTCTTGGAACTCAAATTCCGGTGTCAATTATGCAAGTTTCAGTAAGAAAATTGAAGATGATTTACTTTATAACATGGACTTTTGTCATTCAATTAGAAATAGACTGGAGTAAAAAAATGCATGCAAGAACATGTAGAGAAAACAACAGATGTCTGATATATGTCGCCAAATTAGAGGCGCTACCATTTACACCTCTCCGACTAGCATCACGTCACAAGGCAATCACTAGACGCTGACATCTGAAAACGGGCCAATGATCTCTATGCATGCTCCTAATTACTGAAAACACATTGTCCTACCTCAGATAGCCTCTCAGTTACCCTTGTCTAAAAAGTAACTCTGCCAATCATACTATATAATTTACCATATAGGCCTATTTTCTGATAAACATCACATATCCCACATTCCCACTTCACTAGGTTAGCATCAGATGTCTACATATCATTCTTAGAGAAAAACTCAAAATTATGGATAAAGAATAAACTGCAGCAAAATCATCATTCACAAAAAAAAGTAAACACCTAATGTATTTTTACTGGTATATAATTTAGTTTAGGAGTATATAACTCAACCAATGCAATCAGTCATGTTAATTTGAATAAAGTAAAAATCAGCATGAATAATTGAATTTTCTGAATAAAGCAAAAGAATAATCAACATATCCAGGAAAAAAGAAATAAAGAGAAAACCTTGATCATATTCTTCAACCTTTTATAATGATATACAAAAGATGTCTTCGAGTATTTATCTTAACAATTGCAATCAGCCATATTGATTTGAATAAAGTAATAACCAACATGAATAACTGTAATTTCTGAATAAATAAATAAATAAAATCTACATAAAAAAATAAACCTTGTTCATATTCTTGAACTCTCCGATTTACTTCCTCAATGTCTGCAGACTGCCGTAGAATTCCTTCGACTTTAACTCCTGCAAGAAGTCACAATCAGAATATACACACTGAAGGAAAGCCAAAGAGAACTTTCGCATGTGTAGTTTTTTGAGACAATAATTCAAAAATAGTAATCCTGGATCGAACTTTGCATGGCTCACTAAAATCATGACTAAATGCCTCACTTGAACTTCTGTCAGCCATCACAATTCACAAAACTGTATGGTTATCAACAAAAACAGAGTGGAAAAAAGGGAATAAAAACAATTTAACATTTTTTCTCCTTCTCCTAGACCTGAAAGCAGCCTAAATTTTCAAACACCATCCCACAATCACCAGAACCCTTTGGTAGTCAATTGACGTACCAAATATGACAAATTAATACACATAGTACGAAACACAGAAAAACATGCTAGACCTAAGACTCCCAAAATTATCTAGCTCGTAGACTAAGATGTGCATAATTTTTTTAAGGGAATTTAAATATTACACCCCGAAAGTGAGGTGCATTTACATTCCAAAATTTACTATTTCCACACTACTATTAAATTGGTGTTAACAAATAACATATTCCATCCATGTCTCCCTCAAAAATGGAAAAAAATTGCATTTATATCACAGCAGTATGTAAATACTGAATTGTAATTTTTCTAAGTATGATACACGAAGTATACACCATATATACATGGTGTGTAGTAAATATTCATAATTTATTGACAAAGACTTGACGGAATCTGTTATTTGTTAATATTGATGAAAATAGTAGTAAGTACACTAATTTCCAGAAATATAACATGCAAAGGTGTAATTGTTGCAAATATCCCTTTTACAGGAAAAAGAAACACAAACAGTGAAATGGATGATCGCCCGCACAAAAAGTAATTTCCCAGAATAGCAATTTCTGGAATTTCTTTTCTTCGTATTTGAAATGTGATATGCTCAGGGTAGTTACAAACTATACACAAGGTGTGATTTGTGAATTTTTCCATTTTCCAGTAAGGGGAAACACAAACAACCAAATGGATGAATGGTGCACATGAATGAAGTAATTCCTCATAAGTAGATTTTTCTTGAATTTTCTTTTCTTCATGCTCACAGACTCAGTCAACTTGATGTTTAAGAAATGCAAGAATCTAATCATAGAAGATAACGGTGTCACGTCTCAAAAGTAGAATCTACAGTCGTTCTGGGACTAATCAAGTCAGGAAGCAAGAGAATTCTATGGGAATGCCTCGAAGGATATTTTACAATTTTTCCTCGTCGTTCATCATTGACTTTTGTCGTCAATTTAATTCAATACAAGATTTATATTTCATGATAATTTATTTAATTTCAAAATCATTGATTCCTTAAAATGAAGTATATTCCATCATTTCCATGTATCTTTGTACATATTTTAGCCAATCCTTTTTTTATCAGGTAAACATAGATATTACTAGTATTAAGTTTTGGATTAATCCAAAAGTGATGGTGCAAACACTTCAAGAAACGGTCAGGTGTAGGGGAAACATATCCCCAAGATATTTGTGCATGAGATCTTATAATAGATTCAGACCTTGTTAAAAACCATTTTGAAGTTATGCTCCATACCAGAATGCAAGTTCCAATACAACAACTTACCATACTTCTCGAGAAACCGAAGTGCTTTTTCAAGAAAGGATGGGCCTCCATCTATATCTTCTAATGCAAGCAAAATTGGTCGTCCAACAACCAACGACTTAGCCACACGTTTATCCCTCCCTGTATCAAAATGAAATCCCATGATAAGCAAGTAGGCTCTGCATGGAGTTAGAGAAGGGAGGAAATCTGTATCGAAACAATGTACGAACATTGGGAAAAAGACCCTTCATTTGTTTCATTAGTGTCACTCCTAAATATCCCATTATGTCCCATCACAAGAGCAGCACTTGGTGCTTGTGCAAGAGCATGTTCAAGGGCTGTCTTCCACTCATACAAATCCTCTGATGTCTCTGCCTGAAGTTTAAAGATCAAAAGAGCTGTTAATTACCAAATAACTAAATACAGGACAAAAAAAGGGATCAGAATCCGAGCCAGCATGCACCTTAAGAGTAAATGCTCGCCCATCACGTCCATCAGGAAACAAAACAGTTATAAGCTTCTTATCTTCTCGAACAACAACACTGCACACAAGAAGATGCAAGAAAATTGCAGAAGATGCAGAGAAAAACAAGAGGCACCCAAAAAGGGGGAACATAGAAACACAGACACTCGCCCACAAACAGTTCATAAGCAAGTCCTATAGATTCATACCTCCCTGAATTATTTAAATCAATGCCCCCTAGAGTCAGATTTACTTCACCACCTCGCTGCTGAAGTGAATTCTAAACAAAAAGAAAAGTTGTAATATTGTAATATTCAATCAAAAATACCGGAAGTGAAGTCTGCGCAATGAACTTATAGGAGACTGACCCAAGAGCAACAATAGATTAATAACATGAAATTAGGAAGTTAGATACAAAATTACTGTGCCCATATATCAAAGAATAAGAAACCCAAGGTACACTTGTAGACTAACCGGGTCATTCTTGAAGAAAACCAAAGAAGTACGTGTAAGGATAAACCATCGCTTCTTCCAAGTATTCCAACCTAACCCTGCAAGAAATTGAGGTACATGAACAAATAACAAGACCAATATCTAAACAAGAGTAGGATAACATTTTTATATATTAACATAACTGGAGGAGGAAATGGTCCACTCTTTGAGGGGACTCTAAATAATCATACAAGAGTGCTATAAAGTTTATATAATTACGGCCCCTTCGTGTGTTCTCTTGCTTTCATTTTTCGTATTTCGCATTATTGATTTCTTTGGACAGTACGGATTATTATTTCAATCCATATCAATCATTACCTAAATTCCAAGTAGCAAAACAAACCCCCGTGAAGCCCTACATAAGCACCTTTTCTCGAGGTATGTGAAGAGAGGATTTCGTGTGCTCTATAAATCAAGATATAGTATGTTTGTTAAAGCATAAATCTCTCCACGAACAGTTTAGAATTCCTCAACTTAACCTGAATTCCATATCTTGCAAGTTATGTACTGATAATTACCTGAATTCAGATAGCAAATATAAATCTTAATTGTCTATTCTCAAAGTCTGAAATCATAAACTATTATGTGAACTCGAAAATGAAATTCTTCTACATGGTCTAAATTCTAAAACTCCTGCACTAACAGGAAGGATAAACTAACTTCAGGTGCTGAAATCAGGAAAAGATGAAACCTACAGAAATAGTTGACCGCCAGTAAAGAAACAGCTCCATTCACGAGGTCCATGAGTGAACGTGTAAACACAAATTCATAGTTACTTGTGCCTCATAAGCATGCATATTGGCTAGTGCATTTTCTCAGATATGCTCATATACGGATTACAGTGAGGCTGCCTTTTGGACGCATGAAATTGAAACCTCAGAATTAAGGTTCACAATCAACACAAAAGTTGGTTTACTTGTGATTTTGAGACCCCAAGTATGATTTTCTCAATAAAGCATTTCTGTGATTCTTATTTAGGCATAGACAATAAGATTGCAAAAATTACATATCATGAGCACTAAATGTCATGGAAAACACATGGAAAACACTAGTATGTCAGACCCAACATCTCATTAAGTGATCAAGATAAATTGCCCCACCCTATGGAGATCAACATTGATAATATTTTACCCCTAGATATCCAAACACCCATTGCGCCTCAACGCATTTCGGGGAGAGCGCGCTAACTCTAGGTTCAAGTGGCATTGCACCCCTAACCACAACTCGTCTCCTAATTCCTCTAGCCCATTCTTTCCACATAAACAAACCCTATACATGGCCCTTAGTTGCCTCGTCTCTCTTCTTTAACCATTCATAAGTCTTCCTCACACCTACAAGTGATTGAAAGATCTACTACTGAAATAGATAGTTTTATAACCATCCCTACAAAGCCGGGCACAAATATATACTAATCTCTATCTTACGATTAGGCATGGGAGCAGATTGGTTTGGATCGATTTTGAACCCAACCTGAAATCAAAACCAAATTAGTCAATTATGGTGAATTTCAACCCAAACCCACTCAATCTATCTCTTAAACCAAACCAAAACAATTCGGTTAGTCGATTTGAGCTTTTGTCCAAATGGGAAAAAAAAAAATATTTGTCTCGAGTTTTGGCCTTTTCGGTTCACTTAGAGTACGTATAACTTTATTTTTTATTCGTACAACTTTTTATTTGAGTTACAACCAATAGCAACTAAAGACAGTTTTGGAATTTCAATCTTCAAAAAATAAAAATCATTATCTTAACCTGCATTCTCACAACATGTAAGTTGTAAATAACTAATCAGAACATAACATGTAATAAAAAAGATTCGGGGTGCGTTTGAACCACATTATTTTGGAAGAATGTATTCTGAAATAGTAGATTGATGGAGAATGTATGGTTGGAAAAGAAAGAAAATTTATTGATGTGATGGAAAATATTATTTTATTGAAGAATGTGAATGAAAATTTTAATTTGGCTCAAACGAGGGTCAATATTGCAACTAATACATATCCATAAGTCCATATTCATTATCACAACCTGCATTTTCAGAAGGCAAACTTATTACAAGTAAAACATGCTCTACTTTTGATTTTGACTTTTCTTTTTTCAAAAAAAAAAAAAAAATGGAAACATGTGTAAGTGGGTTTGGTTCGTTAACCAACGGTTTGAGGTTTTAAACCATGTCCGAACCGACCCACTATGATTTTGTTTAAAATTAAATTAAATAAAACTAATTAACTATGTCAAACTGACCCGAACCAACTCGAGTCGGTTTTTCGATTTTTTTGCCAGACCTACTTATGCTAGCATCAGCATCGCGTAAATGACAAATTGTTTTTATTCATCATCATTGTAAATTAAATTTAGGTATGTGCTACGCATACTAAATCTGGAGACACTTGAACTTAAATCCTACCAACTCACGTGAACTAGTCATCAAATACCAATGTGGCACACAATCACATGCCCCGATGTAAAAATTCGCAAATTCAAAGTAATACACTATTCAAATATCTTATGTGCAGGGCAAAAAGCACTGACCTTTGGAAGATATGAGAAGATGCCCGCTCTTGAAAATCTGTAATTCGTCACAAATTTAAATCGAGATTAATTTCAGCGCAGAAGAATAATTACACAGCAATTTGATCCCGTTAATTATATTATCAATTTTATGAAGCAAAATCCAAAAAAAATTGAAACGAAATTTCATAGTAATGCTGTGACAAATTACAGCTTTATTTGACAATCACATGACCATACTTGACTTGACAAAGACCCAACTTTTTCTTTTTCATTTCCCAGTTGAAAAAAATAAATAAATAAACAACAATAGAAATACGAGATTTTCCTAAACAGGAAGAGCAAAATGCTTACAGGGTTTGAATTTCCAATACGAGGGCGTTCAAATGTGGCAAGAGAAGCCGACATTTTTTTCTTCCTTATCACAGTTGAATTAACATCTCAGCTTGAGCTAGAAGACTGAGTCGACACGGATCAGAAAGGCAAAAACAATGGATAGAGATCTATAAAATGGAGATTGATTAACTACAAAACTGGCTTTTTCCTTTTTCCTTTATTTTTACTTCTATGAGAATAAAAAAAAGGGTAGATGAAGCTGAGGAACCAACCAGAGCGGCTTTTCTTGTTTTTTTCTGTAAGAATTAATGTTTATGACCGTATGTTGGAGGGATAAACTGGGGGTGGTATTAGGTGGGGTGGTATTGTAATGGTGGGTGTGGGGATGTTTGTTTTAGACTATTTTGGTGCCCACTTTTGCCCGTGATTGAAGTTTACTTTTATCCAGCTTATAGTTTTTTTTTTAATGTCATAGACTTACATTTAGGGCGTTCGAAACCATCCGAACCGAGTTGAAATCCTATTTCTAGCTATACAATCCGATTTTGATTCGATTTTAAATTTATTATGTATTAGAAACACTTTTATCGCATCATTGTCGGGTGCAAGTTTGATTCAAAAAGTGTGGGGAAAGTGAAGTTTGATGAATCGTACTGTATAGAATCCAATTGTTAGATAGTGTACCTTTGCTTTTGGGATGGACATTTTCCTAAACACTCAGCATTCCAATTTGTTAGAGCATCGCCCTTTCAATATAGAATCAAGCTCGACAAATAAACAAGTCAGCCAAGAAAGTACCTGTTCTAGTGTAGATGGAGAAAATAGAATGGATCTTATTAGAACATGTCGTTTTGATTTTCATTGATGGAATGGTACCAAATCATGTTGACCGTACATTAGTTTGTTGGCATTTTATGTTGTATTTCTCGTAGGCACTTACGCTAAGTGCACCATTAGAGTAATATATACACAGACATGAATGTGTATACTAAGCTCGTGTTTGATGGTCATTATTTGTTTAAAACAATATTTTGAATGATGAAATTTTGGAGAATGCGTAGTCAAAAATTAGGAAAAAATTTGAATTTACGTGCAAAATATTATTTTTGTGTGAATATATTATTGAAAATAAAGAGTTTGAATAAAGAGTTTGAAATAATAATTGTCAAGGGCTAAAATAGAAACATTATCTTTAAAATTTTTCTTATGGCAAATCCAAATCCCTCATCAAAAGGGAATGTACAATAATTGAAGCATGATATATTCTCAAATTCAAAAGACAATGGTCAAAAGGAATGTACAACAAGTGAAGCGTGGTTCCAATATCTTACATGCCAAGCCACTTGCTATAAATAATTGTACAATGGAAAAACTGGAAAAGTTTATGGGTCAGTTCGATAGAGATTAAAATCGGATTAAAATTAAAAAATTAGTCGTTATTGTTGACTTTTATTAGACGAGTGAGACCCAATAACGACTATATTTTCAATTTTAATCGAATTTTAATCCATACCGAACAGGATCTTTGTTTGATTCTCATTTTTTAAAAAATTTTTTTTTCTTTCTTCATTTCAATCACATATTTTTCAATAAAACAATATTACTTTCAAATTCAATTTTTTTTTTTTAATCATGAATTTTTATAAATTTATTATTTTAAAATGGCGCTCAAACAAGTTCTATATTTTGCAGGCAAGGGTTGAAAAAACTGTATAGTGTGATTTGGCTGGACGTGAGTGGTCCAATTTTTTAGTAGGACATGTCCAGCTCAACATTCAGAATTTCCAGTCTTCCTTATTATTGAGAAATTATTGGAAATACCCAAAATTCAACCATACCCTTTCCAAAATAGCCTTTGACTATTCAAAGGGAGTAAACTACCAAAAATACCCTCAAAAATAGAATTTGCATCCAAAGTCATTATAA
>CAIGRF010383745.1:0-17419 GCA_903798235.1 Fraxinus ornus | reverse complement strand
AACAATTGAAATTTAAATGCGATAAAAGTAAAGGAAATGAAAATTACATATTCACTGTTCGAGAGTGTTTGATTCGGGGTCTTTCTTCCATGTCTTCCCGTCTCTTTTATACTCATCTGATAGTTATTGTTGGGAAACTGCCTGAAACTGCTCTTCCTGTAACTATTCACCTTCTTCATCATGGCTGAATTGTCATGGAACTTTCATTTTAACTAACGTCATTACTTCCACTATTTAGCCGCTAATAACTAAATTTTTTGGATTATGGGACGTGATGAGATTGCCCACTAACTATCTCCATAACCGTTGCTCATAATAACAGTTCGCTCTGGTCTTGGGCGTCTCGTAGCCTTGGGCGATGATGACACTGTTGCCCTGAATAACAATCAAGTGTCATAATCGTTCAGAGCTTGGGCGATGATGAGCTTTCGCTACATTACTCCATTTTGAGCCTTCTCTATGGTCTTTTTTAGGCTATCCTTTAAACTTCTTAATTGTGCTCCATTCCTTGGCCATTTAATTGGATTGCATTTTTATGTGTCAACAGTAACTATTCCTACATTTTTGAATGGAAAGAAGACATTCACCATGGGCTCAAAGATGGAATGCGAATCAGATCAGGGTCAGCATTTTTTTTTTTAAAAACTTGTAATAAAGTATAGAAAAAGAAAAAGAAAAAGAAGCCATGTTTGTCATCCATTTTCTCAAACATTATTTGCTATCGTAAACAATCTCCACCACATATTCACTCAATAAAATATTTTACATACAAACTAATAAAATTAATTTACTTTTCAATCATACATTCTACAAAAAATACTATTTAAAACTTTAGTTCTTCTCCCAAAATGGGAGATAAACAGACCTAAAATATATGTTGGAACTAATGCTACAATTTTTCCCTAAACTATTTTTCGCAAAATTGAAAATTACTTATTTTTCCCCAACAAATTTCTTAATTCGCTCGCTCACAGTTTACCCGCAAGTTAACGCCGTTCAGCAATGTAGCGCCATAATATTATTATTTTATTTAAGTCACTCTTTTTTTTTTTTTTTTCCCCGGAACAGAATCTTATTATTCTCTTACAAATATTAACCTACTCACGACCTTATTACACCATTATAAACTGTCCAATCATATAACAGTTTTCCATGACGTGGCAGGTTTGAGTTAAGTAGCACGTTGGAATTGAGTCAATTGACTGCACTGGACAATTCTTCACCACATGCTACAATTGTCTTCGAAAATTAGACTCCCATGATCCAACGGTCCAACACCCACCTTCGGGCTTCTATGAATTTTACCCGTTGGATTATTTTCTTGGTGAAACCGTACGATGAGATAATCAGCGAAATCTGACCGTACAAAATTTGTAAAATTGAATTTCAAAAGCTAAGCTAGAGAGGGAGGAGCCACTCAAAGTCTCCAACCCCTTCTCTTTCGAAATAATTTCGAAAATCCCTCCTCCTCCTTTTTTTTCTTTCCTTATACAAATTATTCGTGTTTTACATACGTAATTCTATACGTATATACGGATCAAGAGACTTCTTAATTGAGGTTTGATTAGTGAGATTTTAACACAAAGAGAACATCACCTTATTTTTCCCCAACAAATTTCTTAATTCGCTCGCTCACAGTTTCCTGCAAGTCAACGCCGTTCAGCAATGTAGCGCCATAATATTATTATTTTATTTAAGTCACTCTTTCTTTTTTATTTATTTTTTCCCCCCCCGGAACAGAATCTTATTATTCTCTTACAAGTTACAAATATTAACCTACTCACGACCTTATTACACCATTATAAACTGTCCAATCATATAACATTTTCCATGACGTGGCAGGTTTGAGTTAAGTAGCACGTTGGAATTGACTGCACTGGACAATTCTTCACCACATGCTACAATTGTCTTCGAAAATTAGACACACATGATCCAACGGTCCAACACCCACCTTCGGGCTTCTATGAATTTTACCCGTTGGATTATTTTCTTGGTGAAACCGTACGATGAGATAATAAGTGAAATCTGACCGTACAAAATTTGTAAAATTGAATTTCAAAAGCTAAGCTAGAGAGGGAGGAGCCACTCAAAGCCTCCAACCCCTTCTCTTTCGAAATAATTTCGAAAATCCCTCCTCCTCCTTTTTCTTTCCTTATACAAATTATTCGTGTTTTACATACGTAATTCTATACGTATATACGGATCAAGAGGCTTCTTGATTGAGGTTTGATTAGTGAGATTTTAGAGCCTGACATTTTTATTGGATTTTTTGTTTGAATGTGACCTGTGTGAACAGAGATACAGTCTTTAATTACTGTGATTCTTGACCTTTTTAGATTTTGAATTTGGAATTCGTTCAATTTTGGGTGAAGAAACTTGTATAATTCGTGTTGATTGATACGAAAAATTGCGTTATATTAGTTTCAAAAATTGCGTTATATTAGTTCCATTTTCTAATGGAACAAAGTGAGGGAGGTGATTTTCTTCCAAAAGGGCCGCAGCAATCAGAAGCTACTCCGGCAGCTGCCGTGGATTTTCCTGTGAGGAAGCCGGCTAGGCAACTGGATTTTACGGGGTTCGGGGATGGCACATCATCATCAGTGGGATTGGCGTTGCCGGAGGTCTCTCAACCGAAACAAATACAGACGCTGAGCCATCTGAGCCAGCCGCTGCTGCTGCTGCAGCAGCAGCCACAGTTAGTGAAGCCAAAAAATCAGCCGCCAAAGCCGCCGCCGCTGCCACAGATGCCATTCGTGACAATGCAACAAGCTCCACAACCGGCTTCGGCATCCTCTCATCCTTCTATTCGACCTGCTCTGTGAGTCTTTTCCACTTCAAATTTCAATTTGTTAGACAATTTGAGTGCTAAAATTTAAAATTTATAAAAATCTGTGGGATCGTTGGTCATTTATTTCAATTTAGTCACAAATTCTCCATCTTTTCATTTTGAGCAATCATAATTTTCAGAATAATCTTAGAATTCTTTCTTTATATAAAGGAGCTTCCCAGATGTCTAACTTCGTCATCTATTCAATTATAGAAATTTGAAAGTCAAATAGACTTGAGTGTTCATTAATCTGCTTTTCAAATTGCTTTCCGGCCCTTTGAAATATAATTTAGCCTGTTCAGTTAGAAACTTTGTGGAAGTCTTTATGTGTTTGACTCTTTCAATCCCTATTCTTTGGTTCAAACATCATATTTTGGGTTCTTTTTGCCTCACCAAATAATTCTACAGAGGCTTTATGCCTTAAATGTAAGCTCTGATTTTGTTTCTAGTTTTGTTTTTGGTCCACAGATAAATAATCATGTGCCATGTGCATGAGAAGGTTCCCATGTATTTTCTTGCCTTTAGTCTGCTTGCCACAAATATTTGGGTTTATGCCATTTGCATTCATTTGAATTTATTGCGCACTTTTTGCATTTTTCATTGCATCATCGTTCATAAAGATTCAGAAGTACATCGCAGCATATTCTCCTTGTTACATTCTTCTTCTCTGAAGCCTAATAATATGAAGATGAAATATTAAAGCTAGTTCCAGAATGGATATTCATCTCGGTTCTTTTACTTTTCGTATTGTTAAATAGTGTAAAGGATAAGCAATTGATACCTTGATTAACTGTCTAATGATCTCTACTCATGCCTATATTATGCACGCAGCACATATAATTGATATACCAAGACAGTTCTCTTACTATTATGTTATCATTCACTCTTCATTCCTTCAGGAAACCTGAATCCCCAAGAGCGCGGTCAAGGCAAAACCAAGCTGAAGTTAAAGACGGTACTCCAAAGAAGCAAAAGCAGTGTAATTGCAAACACTCACGGTGTTTAAAGTTGTAAGTAGTTGTCATATTTCTTGCTTTTGTGGTATGGTGAAGTCTGACTCAGATATATGTTGATTCCTTCACATTCTTGACGTGAGGCATGAATTTGCCTATGTTTTGTAATTGAACTATTGGAAGACTAGATAACTGATAGAATCCTTCGGAGATAATTCCAGTTCAGGTCTTTCAACTATAAGCAATTTATAATGATAAGTGTTACCACTCCCTTATGTGTGTGCAGATAGAGCTGATAACCTTATACTATTCTAATGTGTTTGAGGATACCATGAGTCTAGCCACAGGTATTTCAATTGTTGATGACTCAGAATAACAGCAATGTTAATGGATATTTTTAGAAATCTTAACTGATGTTTATAGCATATAAAAGACCATCTTCGTTGGATCAATATTGATATCTTTACTTGATGCTAAATAATCTCTTTCCCTTTTAGCAACATTTGTTTAGTGGAATAATCTTTTATAAGATAACTATGGAACCTATTGGGTAACAAATATCCAAAAGACTTAGTTGTGTGTTCATTTATTAACAAATATCTAACTTATGGTGGCAAGTGGGCAATAACGAAGACTATTTACAATTCCTTTAAGCATTTTGTTGACCGTGATAAATACCTTTTGTGTTTCTGAGAAATCACGTGAACTGTGCACAAATTTTGTGTTTCTCGCCCACTAAATTGTACATGTTCTGAACTGATAATTTTGTCTGGGTTGCTGACGGTCCAATGGTTTGAATTCTCCCACTAAATTAAGCATGTGGGCGTTAACTGCAAAGCTGCTTTTGTATGAGGGTATGATGTCTCTTTTAATGGTCAGGTATTGCGAATGCTTTGCATCTGGTGTATATTGCGATGGATGCAACTGTGTGAATTGTCATAACAATATTGAAAATGAAGATGCCAGACGAGAAGCAGTTGAAGCTACACTGGAGCGTAATCCACAGGCTTTCAGGCCAAAAATTGCTAGCAGTCCTAATGGAGCTCGTGATTGTAGGGTACTGTCAAAACTTAAAATGGTTGCCTATGCTATTTGATTGATTTGCTAGAGGACTTTTCTGTGATTAGCATCTCATTGACCGCAAACTCTCAACTAATCATAAATTAAATGGATTCAAAGCATGTTTGTCTAAGCTTAAGAAGAAGTAAGTCACTTTTAAGTATAAGTTTATAATTTTGTAGGTATATTTAAGTAAAATGTACTTCTAAGTAAATTTTTGTTCGGCAAATAATTAATTTAAAGTAAAATAAATATGGCAAATGACCAAAAACTCGTATACTATGTTAATGACGTGTTTCTATTGTAAAGTTGAGGATATAACGGTTTACTTGGTCGAACTTTAAAAAAGTCACCATTTTTTGTTAAGTAGCCCATGTCTGGCTTTTAAAAAAATCCTTTATTTTTTTTTGCCAAAACCTATTAAAAAGAAGTAACTTGTTTTCTAGCAACACATGTTTGGAAATTGTTAAGTTACATAAAATTAACTTTGACCAGCTTTTAAGCATAGCCATCTCACTTTTTGCTGCATCAAAACCTTTATCTTTTGTATGTAAATCTTCTGACTCAAGGACACATTATTCTATTTTTTTGTCCCTTTTAATGTCCATCCTGATAGCCTGACCAAAGACAATAAATTTGGTCCAAGTGTCCTCTTTATCATTTGAATGCCCCTATATGTTTTACTTAACTATAGGCTTATCATCTACATGTAGTGGTAGATAGCTTCTCAATATTTTGTCCTTAAGTATATGATGCTATCATAATGACTTCACTTGAAGACAATTAAAAATACAAACAATTCAAACCATTTTTATTATTTCCTTTGTGATTACTTCAATCTATATAGTGTGATGTGCTAAAAAAATATGCTAAACCCTGATTTTGTTCTTGTTTAAATCCCATTGTATGGTTCATCTAAGTCATCTTTCTAAGCTCAGGAAGACAGATGGCATCTACTCGTTCTCACTCTAAGTTGAAGTTGGCAACTAAGGCTAGAACAAATTTTATGTTGGTGTATTCTAAAACTCGGGAGAAAATCTCATTATAGTCAACTCTTCTTTGTGGATACTCCTTTGCAACTAAACTAGCATGAAACCTAAAAGGTTCATCAGTGGTTATTCTTCCTTTTCCTTATAGAAAGTCGCATGGTGGAAGAGGAGCTGTTGCTAGGTTATATGGAACAACTAACAAGTTTTTATAATTTCTGATGTAGACAGGAGAGGAGATGGTGCACCGGATCATAATGTAAACACCCAAGTTGAATCTAACAAATTTCTTAGGACAATAAGGCTGATTTACAATGTATTTTAAGAGAGACATATTTATTATGCTATTTAAAATGTAATTTTTTTTAATAATAATAAAGAGGCTCACAGTTTAAGAGAATGTTACATTCTTCTATCGATTCAACATACACTACAGATTCAATGTGCACTAACTTATTAACCAAATAAAAATTATTGTAGCATCATTTTCTATTTGATTTACACCACAAATAAAAATGTTAATGTTATTTGAATTGATGTGTCATAGTTTTCTAAAAAATCACTCGTTGGCATGTTCATGTCATGTGCGTGTCTGTATCTGTTTCTCTTGAGTTGTATGTACTTGTTAGTTTACTATTAATCAATTTGTGCCTACTGCCTATGCAGTCTATATACAAGCCATCACATGATTCTTATGCAGAGATACCATCACTTTCACTATAGCCTTGTGTTAATATGCCAAGTACAGTTTGGTCATTATACATATTTTCTTTTATACGTAGATACACTAATTTGTACAGAATCCTAAAATAGGAAACTCTTCATTGCGAGATCAATTAAATAGCACTTAGACAGTGTAGAATGGTTTTTTTTTTTTAAATAATAATTAGGAGATTATTTAGATAGCAATTAGATAATGTAGAACGTGAGGTTTCTTTTCGTGTAGTGCCTGAAGCTCTTCTTGCATAGCTCGCTGCCAACAAGCTTTTGGAGATGACAGAGAATAAGAACGAGGCATTGCTATAGTATCCAAAGTTATAGTGAGTCATGTATAAGGAAAACCATGCTTAATGTCAAGTGACTCTGTTATGCTCTCGAGGCCCAATATCATTTGGATTAAGGTTGGGAAAGGGCGTTGCTAGCGTGGACAACGTAATTATAACACAAAGCCTAGCTTATAGCGTTTAACATATGACACATCATCGAATCATGGCAAGATCAACTATTGAAAGAATGTGAGACTCAAGGAAATATTGATTTTTAAGGAAACTCACATATCTAGATATGAAGTTTGTTAGCAGTAGATTATAATAAACAAAACCTTTTTGAGCAGCAATATACATATATACACCAAAAAACCACATCGTGCAGATTGGACAGCAAATTTGTAGTGTTCAATGGGTGACACTAGGACTAAACAAACACACTAAGTATGAATGAACTGATGACTACCGAATAAGTAGTGGTACGGAGAGTCATATTGCACAGTCTGCATATGCAAGAGATTAATAAGTAAACGACAGTAGATAAAGCTTCAACTTAGATTTTAGACGGAACATAAGATTCAATTAAGAGAGTACAAACGACATCCAAGAGATACTGAATCTTGGGCTCAACCACCCCATTTTGTGGAGGGGTGTAGGGGCAAGAGCGCTGATAAATGATATCCTTCTACCTTAAGTAGTTTTGAAAATTGTGAGATCTATATTCCCCCGAATCAGAACGTAAGACTAATACAAGCGAAAAATTATGTTTTAGTTAGAGAAACAATGGTCGGAAACACAAATTACATCAGCCAAAAATTGAAGAATGCTTAGGTGAAATGACTTTAATCGTTGATGAATGTTATAGAGACTTATCTTGAACATGTGAAATGATTGGACTAACAGCCCAAACATCATAATGAATGACCTTAAAACATTTTGTAGCACGACCTCCATGCATAGGAAAATGTAAGCTCTTCTTTTGCATGTTTATAGGTAGCAGTCGAAACACAAACGTAGGGCCAGGAACTGATCTTTATTCCCAAATGCCAAGTTTCATTATTTGTGTTAATGCTGTAGAATTTGAATGACTCAAATCTTTTATATCATACCTTCACTTTTATTCGATAATGTAGTACAAGCTAAAGACATTAAATTAGGAATAGAAAAATGCAGAAGAAATAAACGTTCCACTTTAGGCCCATTCACGATCATCTTCCCGAACACTTGATCACGCTCAATACAATCACCACGAAAAAAATGAACATCATGGTCAGTATCCACCAATTGGTAGACAGAAATCAAATTTGTAGATAACTTTGGTGATACAAAAAATATTTGAAACCATGTCTAAGAGTACGAACAACAGTAATATGAAGCAAACTGCCATTAGCAATCTTTATGTATTGGGCACCTTCATACTTGCGAATACCATGTAACATATTTATGCTGCTAGTCATAAGGTTTGAGGCACTCGAATCCATGAACCAAGAGGGTGGGAGTTCAAAATTCTTACCTTGAAGTCTAAGCCCCTATTTTGTGCCCATTGTTTTAAAATTATTTTTGTTACATGATTATTTTCAATCACACAGTCAGACAATAAAATATTCTGAACGTAAACCCAAAACTTTTCACTATTTTTTAATTATACATTCTTCTAAAAATACTATTCAATGTGAAATAATGGGCACCAAAAAGGGGCTAAAAGCAGAGAAAGCTGACACAATCATTTCTTGTACAATCTTGAGTGTGAGTCCGGGTTAATTAACATCCGCTAGTCTAGTCGAGGTGGCTACAACATTTCGTGAAAGATCTGAAGCCGCCAGTGGTATTTGAACATTCATATGAAATGCTTGTGCCTGTTTGTCTTAGGGTTGTATGGGACATTCCTTAATGATATGGCTATCCTCCTTACAATAGTTGCAGTATTTCTTGCTACAATTCCATACATGTCCATATTCCTTGCAGCTGTAGCACTGAATTTTTTATTGGTTTTTTCCTCTTCTCTGAGCGGCATAGGTTAAGTTCACCACTTTAGAATGAATCCTATCTTAGGACATTCCTAGTTGGGTGGACAACCACTACTCATTTCTTAACAATTCACTAAGACATCCAAAAAGGGAAGAAATCATGATACCATTTTGATCTCCTAAACTAAAGAAGGATCTAGCTGTGACTCATGTTCCAGCTGGCGAGTCTTTATTAGCAAGCTTGATCAGGCAGTTTTAAATTCTGATCTCAACTTCATCATAAATTGATATCTCTGACTTTTTGCATGAACCTTTTGAACTACACCTAATGCTTCTTGAGGAACTTAGCATGAATAATACTTGAATACTCGCTCCATAAATTGAGAAACCTACTATAGAATAGTTCAATAGACAGATGACCTTGGCTGTAGTTAGCAATCTCCAACTGCAGTTGAAACCTTCTAACATTGTTGTGTAAACTTTAGATGCGCCTTAAATACTCTCATATCTTTTTAGCAATTGTGAATGAACGATGATTTTTCTCCATGTGAGGTTCAATAGATCACAACTGCCAAGACACAACTCTTGCATCCTTGCTTTCTCATTGAATAAGATCCATTCCGCTGCTAGGAGCTTTACTCTTGCCATCTATATAGCCCCACAACTCCCCTTTCACAGACATTCTAATTGGAAATCCATGCCAAATAATTTTTTCCATTCCAACGCACAATAGTATTTCTCGTGACATCATTAAACAATATTGACTTCTAAATTGGAATTCCTAGGCCAAATGATTTTTTTCCTTTAAAGCGCACAATAGTGTTTTCTCGTGACATCATGAAACAATATTGACTTCTAGTGCACATAAACTCCAGAAAAAAATTCAGGCAATCAGAAAGGAAGCTCAGAAAATTTGCACCACAATATCCATAAAAGATTGAACTCACTAGGTATCAAGAGACCTTGATAAAAACCACAACTAATGCCTTCAAACTCCAGACATAAAGCAGCCAAGAAACAACAAATTTTTTTCCAAAAAAACACACCACTAAGATCCACAAAATTGACTAGAAAACCAAAAAGCCTCCCGAAGGGCTAAACTCGGATATTACGAAAGATTTAGACAACAAAGTATTTTGGTTCAGAAAATATCTCTGATATCATGTCAATCTGTCCGAATGTGTATATTTCATTGTGTTAACTAATTTGGAACTTAATTTGAAAGTCATAGTTTTACCCAGACGTTTTCGAGATGCTGCTAATAACCAACGAATAGCAAGTACTTTTCCTTGGATTGGTATATTTTTTCTATATCCTGAAGTTTCCGGAAATTGGAAACGGAGATTCGAAAATTGATCAATGTTAGAAATTTGAAAGATCATTATGAAATATGAAGGCTTTTGTTAAGGTTTACTAAAGTGGAACTTATAGAATGTTCTTGTAGCCATAATAGAGAAAACATATGATAATGAAGTTCCAATAAAGGATTGTATAGTTCGAAGGAGTGATTATATTAGGAATTTAAATTGAATTGTTAATAATAAGAATTAAACAAGATGGAATGCATGAGTTTAAAGTGGATTGAAAGAAATGGAAACGTGATATGCGTTTTACGTGGCTGGAAGTTACTTGTCAAGTTAAAATATCAATTCTAGAAAGTGAATAAATGATTATTAACATTAAAGCACATAATGCTCATATATTGCACTTTGTATAGAAGAGGACCTTATGATGGATGTGTTGCTGTGCTAGGATAATATAAGAATAAGGAAATATGGTAGGAAGAGGTGAAACCAGGCGAGAATAAATTAAAGGAAGGATAACTTAAATTATTGGGAAAATAATTATGGAGCAAGGAAGCTCTTGTTCACATGAGTAATGTGATCTCCGTGGAGCATTTTAGAAATGAGAGAGGTAGAACAATTCTTATATAACATAATGTGGAGAAAACTTTTGATTTTATTTTACCTTTTTCTAGAAGTCGTATGGGATAAAATAGATGGGCAGATCCCATGTTTATGCCTAAATCTGTTGTTTGTCGTGGAAAATAGGCATAAGTGATTGAACAAGAACATTTCTGTTGAGTTACTGAAATTCTATAAATTGAACAGTAACAACAGTTTAACCTTAATGTCATTTTCTTCATAACCACCAATGAGCTGTGTTGAAGAAGCCGACGTCATTATATAATTCAATACNACAAAATTGACTAGAAAACCAAAAAGCCTCCCGAAGGGCTAAACTCGGATATTACGAAAGATTTAGACAACAAAGTATTTTGGTTCAGAAAATATCTCTGATATCATGTCAATCTGTCCGAATGTGTATATTTCATTGTGTTAACTAATTTGGAACTTAATTTGAAAGTCATAGTTTTAACCAGACTTTTTCGGGATGCTGCTAATAACCAACAAATAGCAAGTACTTTTCCTTGGATCGGTATATTTTTTCTGTATCCTGAAGTTTCCGGAAATTGGAAACGGAGATTCGAAAATTGATCAATGTTAGAAATTTGAAAGATCATTATGAAATATGAAGGCTTTTGTTAAGGTTTACTAAAGTGGAACTTATAGAATGTTCTTGTAGCCATAATAGAGAAAACATATGATAATGAAGTTCCAATAAAGGATTGTATAGTTCGAAGGAGTGATTATATTAGGAATTTAAATTGAATTGTTAATAATAAGAATTAAACAAGATGGAATGCATGAGTTTAAAGTGGATTGAAAGAAATGGAAACGTGATATGCGTTTTACGTGGCTGGAAGTTACTTGTCAAGTTAAAATATCAATTCTAGAAAGTGAATAAATGATTATTAACATTAAAGCACATAATGCTCATATATTGCACTTTGTATAGAAGAGGACCTTATGATGGATGTGTTGCTGTGCTAGGATAATATAAGAATAAGGAAATATGGTAGGAAGAGGTGAAACCAGGCGAGAATAAATTAAAGGAGGGATAACTTAAATTATTGGGAAAATAATTATGGAGCAAGGAAGCTCTTGTTCACAAGAGTGATGTGATCTCCGTGTAGCATTTTAGAAATGAGAGAGGTAGAACAATTCTTATATGACATAATGTGGAGAAAACTTTTGATTTTATTTTACCTTTTTCTAGAAGTCGTATGGGATAAAATAGATGGGCAGATCCCATGTTTATGCCTAAATCTGTTGTTTGTCGTGGAAAATAGGCATAAGTGATTGAACAAGAACATTTCTGTTGAGTTACTGAAATTCTATAAATTGAACAGTAACAACAGTTTAACCTTAATGTCATTTTCTTCATAACCACCAATGAGCTGTGTTGAAGAAGCCGACGTCATTATATAATTCAATACATCCTAAACCTGCTTTTTTAGGTTTTGTCGTTTATGTTTGGCATGTTTTGAACTGATTTGAAATATATGCAGGAAGAAACTGGGGAAGGTTTAGTCTTGGTAAAGCACAACAAAGGATGCCACTGCAAGAAATCAGGATGCCTTAAGAAGTATTGTGAGTGCTTCCAAGCAAATATTCTTTGTTCTGATAACTGTAAATGCTTGGACTGCAAAAATTATGAGGGAAGTGAAGAGAGGCAAGCTCTGTTTCATGGAGATCATGCCCACAACATGGCATACATCCAGCAGGCAGCAAATGCTGCCATCACTGGTGCTATTGGATCCTCTGGATATGGATCTCCTCCAATGAACAAGAAAAGAAAAGGTCAGGAACTCTTCTTTGGATCAACAGTGGAAGATCCTATGCAGAAGCTCCGGCAATTTCAACAGGTAAATATAATTTGTAGTGTTAAAAATTGACATACTTTCTAGAGTGGTGGAAAATCATTTGACTTTTTATCTGAAGAATACTTTCTTTCTATTTACAGGCAGACCAAATCAAGGCTTCTTTACCTTCCTCTTCATTGCCATTGATTCCTGGTGCTTGTGCTGGCAATGCATTAACTTTGGGCCCTTCAAAATTTACCTACAGGTAGAAATGTTACCTTCTATCTGAAAAGTCATTCTTGAGTACTAGTTCAGACAACTAACAAGTGCATATTGTCTGAAGATCTCTCCTAGATGGTATCATTCAACCCCAGGACTTGAAGGAACTTTGCTCAGTGTTGGTGATATACTCGGGAGAAGCTGCCAAGATGCTTGCAGGTAAATATAGATTTGTGAAGAATCCCAAGTTTCTAAGATCAGTCGTGTTATTTAAATTATCAGTGCATCTCAGTTCCTATTGTTTATAAGAGGCATACTCTACTAGCTAGCAATGAGATGTGTTCAGGAAAAATTCCTTCAAAATATTAACAAAAAGGCGGAAGCCTTCAGCAAATCTGTAGATTGTTGTATGAAGTTTGTCAAATACACAAGTTAATACTGAAGAATATATATTCAGTGCCAGATAGTTTTATTTAAGATATCTAGCAAAAATTTGGTTCACGTAGTGTTACTGTTCCTTCGATAGTTTTGAGCAACTTGGATCCCAGATAATATATTAGGAACCACCTTTCGATACCGAAGTGCATCTCTACTAAATTATATTTCAAGACAATGTGTTTTGTTCCACAACAAAAGAGTAATCCTTCGTGGCATTTCAAAAAATGCTGATGAAGTACATTTAAGTACTTATTGCTTTTTGATGGATATGATTAAATGGTGCTCTTTTCAGTACATGAAAATGCTCTAAATAATATTCTTCCAGAGGAAAGAAAAACTGCAGAAGACCGGGCAGAGAAGCCTAGAGAAACCTTGCCGGCTTCATCAATGCAAGATCAATGTCAATCCCCAAAGAATGCAAGAGCTGAGAAACCTTTGATTGATGATCTCTCAAGTGGCAACCAGGCTGAGACGAAAAACTCTGAGGAGTCTACTTCCAATGGAGCTGATGACTCACAAGGAAGGCCAATGTCTCCCAGTACACTAGCTTTGATGTGCGATGAACAAGATACAATATTTACTCCTGCTGTCTCCCCTAATGGGCTATCAGGCCATAATTGTGTGACTACACAGTTACTGAATAGGCAAGACCTGACTGAAACCTATGCAGAGCAAGAAAGAATTGTTTTGACAAAATTCCGTGATTGTCTTAACAGGCTCATCACTTTAGGAGAAATAAAAGGCTAGTTTATGTTTCCTCTTCATTTTGCATTTTGTCCTATAAATATACTCTTTACATTGGTCATTTGCAAAATACTGACTCATTTGTTGCATGTGCAGAAACAAAGTATTCTTCCTTGTCACAAACAGAATCGCTTCAGCAAAATGAGCCAACCAGCAATGGAACAAAAAATGTGAGAACTGATACAAGGAGTCCACAAACAACCAATTAGCAATGGTGTTGGAAAGTTGGTGTTTAACCAGCCAGGACATCTTCAATAGGTAGTATTGCAGCAGTAGTTGCTGCCAATAATGAGCCACATTCAAAAAATATCTGCCCCCAGCGCACGCTGTGAAAATGGGGTTGTAATACCAAAAACCAAAAAGATATGTAAATGTTTAGGACAAAACATTTACACAGGAATATGCTGATCTCTGTAATATTAGGCTAGTCTTTGGTGCAGCGGCAAACGTTATATAGTGCCCATTGTTAGCAAGGATTGAGTAGAGTCTGAAACGTTTTTTATGTATTCACTGATACATTAACTAAATTTAAAATTTTACAGATATTATTGCAGAAGTTTCTTAGGAACATGTTTAAATGCAAATTATGTGGCTTTGTTGACTTCAAACTTGGGCGTTTTGTGGATTAATGATCTACAACCAGAATATACACGCGACTAAAGTACTGATTGAGAAATGCACTAATTTTCTTGAAATAAAAAATGTTAGTTTAAAAAATATAATTTTTCTTCCTCAAACCTCCAGTCTCGTTGCCTAGGGATGTCAACAGGGTTGGGGTGGCCCTTTTGATCCCCTATCCTACCGAGGGATTTTCGAGATGTGGGGCGGGAATTAAAACTCCATCCCCTCTCATAGTCTCGTGCCCTAATTCAAACACAAGGTCTAGATATGAAGATGGACTGCGGATGGACAGTGAATGGAAGAGGGTGGGGACGAGTCTATGGGAGTTGGAGTGAAGGAGGAAATTGATTTTTCAATTAAATTCTATGGAAGTTGGAGTGAGGAGGAAATTGAATTTTCTAAATTTCATTTATTTTATTTGAAAGTGAAGGTATAAGAGTTTTTATCGCTCATGATCTGTGATCATGTGAACTCCACTTCTATTTCATATAATCGCCCTGATAAAGAATGCATAAAATTTTGTCGCACTTTATGACATTAATCCTTATCTATACGGAGAATTAAAAAATGATACATGTAGCTTATCTCAAATTTATCGAGGATGAGACAGTTTTGTAGAAAACGTATAGTGCAAGAAAACAAAAATTGCAGAAATAAAATCTACAAGGAGCCCAAATAGTTATTTGGTGCAATGACAGCTACCTTCACTTGCTCAAGATCAGCACTCTTGCACTGTGTAAGAAATATCCACCACAAGTGAAGAAATTATAGTCCTTGTCACTATATACTAATTTGCTATAGACTAACTTTTGCAAGGTAATATTATATGTTGCTTAGTTTTAGCGTGAATGTAATCATGAATGAAAAATATTTGTCTTTATTTAATAATTTTCTTATAGACCATGCTACATGTACTGATGTACATAAAGATTAGACACATTGGTTTACACTCATGTGAGTTGACAAATTTTGGTACATTAATTTTGATAACACATTTTCTAATCAACCGCTAGATTTGACACATAGAGGAGTGTTAATCAAAGTGTACACTTTGTGTGTATAAATAGTTTAATCATTTTTTATTAACAAATTAATTAGAGAATTCAAAAGAGTCCCTCTTGATATCTTTAATACCGTGGCAGAAAGTATACATCTAGTTTTTAATCATAAGGGTGTGTTTGAGCCACATTATTTTGGAAGAAGGTATTCTGGAATAGTAGATTGATGGAGAATGTGTAGTGTAGTTGAAAAAGAAGGAAAAGTTATTGATGTGATGAAAAAAATTATTTTATTGAAGGATGTGTGGTTGAAAATGAGTAAAAGAATGAGAATGAAAATTTTAATGTGTACCAAATAGGGGCTAAACATATTTACTATAGTATTTTTTTTCTTTATTTTTCATTAAAATCAAGTGTAACACCATTTTACCACTGAAAATATCAATAATGTGATCATCAAATATCAACAGACTTCTATTGGGTACTCCGTTGAAGACCTTTAGATAGTTACAATATTTTAGATAGATTAGGGTACGGATCAGCCTCACTCTTCATGCCACAGCTTTGCTTGGCATTTTCTGCTGTTGTCAGCCTGGTAAAATAAATACCGCAACGTTGATCTTTTTCAATAAAATCATCACGTAGTAAATCAACAAAGCCCAAAGTGACGTCTCTTTCCCCTTCAAATTTACCTACGGTACTAGAATGAATATGATCTTCACCAGGCATACGTAACGCTTTAACTAGTACACAGAAGTGTATACCATGATTCTTTTGTCTACCAATAAATGCATGCATTGACCTTGTCCAAATTATTATGGGGCATAATGTGTTATATATGATCATGCATGCAATTGTGCAAGAACTTCTTCGGTGCTTCGTGCACAGAATGAATGTTGTCAACTTGTCCACTAAATAATGAATATGTCCCAATTAGGATAACAGTTAGTTTAATTCTTTAATGATTTGTAAGTTTATCGTGCTGCATCCCGACCTATATAGGATGGCTCGATCGGCCACAATGAAGTATGTTTCTTTTGTTGAAACCTTGGTCGGCTCCTTTGTTGGTAAGAAGTTAGCTTTTCCAGTTGTGAACTCCATTGCTCATAAATTGTGGGATAGGTTTGGCCTTAAGGAGGTTCTATCCTCAGATGCTGGTTTTTACCTTTTCAAGTTCGATTCTCTTCAACAAGCCCTTGTAGTTCTTGATAGAAGGTCGTGGCATATGGCTTCTAAGCCACTTATTCTTAAGCGTTGGCAACCTAATATGACATTGGCCAAGGAAAATCTACATTGCATTCCTGTTTGGGTAAAGCTTTATAATATCCCTTTTGAGTACTGGACAGTGGAGGGATTGAGCCATGTAGCTAGTGCTGTGGGTCGTCCTCTTTATGCAGATGCGACCACTCTTACACGTAAACGTCTCAGCTTTGCGCGTGTTTGTGTAGAGATTAATACTTTGGAGGAGCTAGTAGAGGAGTTTGATTTTCGTTGCGCGAATGGGGACTGGATAGCCATTCGTGCGGAGTTTGAATGGGTCCCTATTAAATGTCGAGAATGTGGGGTATTTGGACACTCTTGCTCACCTCTAACTAAACATAGTGAGAGTAAGCATCGGGAAAAACTTGTCAAGGTTTGGGTTGTTAAGGATAAGGCTGGGTCGAGCGGTGTAGCAAATGAGAAACCACCAATCGATGATGATTGGACACATGTCTCACGTATGAAAAAGTCTAAAGGTAGTGGTGTTGATACTGGTATTGCTGTTCCTATTAAAGAAGACGCTTTGGTTGATAATACTAAAGAGGTTCAAAGAGAGGTTGATCAGCAATCTTTGCATCGTGATCTTGATAGGCAGCTGGTAGTTTTCTAGGAGTCTCATGAATCTTCATCTAGTGATCTTGATAAGCAGCTGATG